>JAODUK010067379.1:3654-16898 GCA_027564635.1 Typhlichthys eigenmanni
CCCCCCCCCCCCCCCCCCCCCCCCCCCCCCCCCCCCCCCCCCCCCCCCCCAGCGCATTACTTATGAGTTGTGTGCGCACATTCACTTCTATACACCAAACATATGTGCGTGTGCAGGACAGGCATGTAAACTATATATTGATTTTTTTTTTTTTTTTTTTTTAGCGGACTGTAAAATATGTCTAGACATGTCTGGGCGTGTTTTACTACTTAATAACCAGCAAGTGAACTTTATTAATAGAATCTTGATGAGGTTTCATTCTGATGTTCCCGTGGGATTGACAGTTTGACAGTTTAATGATTTCAGGATGCTGTGACGAAGTGTTAATGAAGGATTGAAGATAATTTAGGGAAGAAAGATTGTAGATGTTCTTCTGTGTAGCGGTGAAAACACACACACGTGTGCACGCGCACTCACACACACACACTTGTGTGAAGCGGCTTCTTGACAAACTGCCGTGTTGAAAGGTGAGAAAGGAATTTGACCGCACCTCCCCTCTCTCTCTCTCTCTCTCTCTCTCTCTCTCTCTCCCTCCCTTTCTAATTTTGTCTATTCCCTATACCCGCCTTTCTTTGTTTCTCCCCTGTTCTCTTAACCTATCTGACCCTCTTGCTCTCTCCTCCTCATTCCTCGTCTCTGCTTCTCCCTTCTCCTCTCCATTGCTCTCCTCCTCCTCCTCCTCCTCCTCCTCTCTCCTCCTCTCTCCGTCTGCCGCCCTCGCTCCTTCCCTCTGGTGTTTGTGTTTAAAGGGAAGAAGAAAGGAAAGGTAAAACTGAGATAATATTTCCTCTGAGATGCTCGCTGCCTGGGTAAACACCCTCTGACAGATGTCCCAGTGCCAGAGCTCAGCCACTCTTGCACAAGGCCCACAGGCTACGGATCGGAAGCCAGTATAAGGAGCCGCGCACTGCAGACGGATGAGAAGGCATAGGGGGGGGAAATCTATGTTCTATGGCCTCATGGCCGCCAGAGAAGGAAGCTGGGAATACTGTACAGGAGTGATACCATCCTGATCTTTCACTGCGCCCGTGATATCAGTCTGGACGACCTGGAAATTGTTGCGCTTTGGTCCAGCCCACAGTGATTCTGACCAATTAGCGTCACACTGGCAACCGTGTAGATGCTAACGGTAACAGGCAATCAATACATTCATCCAATCACCTGCCAAGTATTTTTTACTGCCATATTGCAAATGCAGGTTTCAATGGAAGCCTTCCCAGATGGTCCTGAGCAACAAACGCCTCAGGTTAGGGGGGAGCTGTGTGTGAGTGTGTGTGTGTCTGCCAAGAATAGGGACTGATACATTGAATGCACCATGTGAGTGTAGGAGCTCACGTCATTGCTGACAAACAGCATTGCGTCCTTCTCTACAACTCCCACACGTTCTCCCGCTTCTCTCTCTCTCTCTCTCTCTCTCTGTCTGTCTGTCTGTCTTCCCCACCCAGGTCTACCACCCGGGAAGTGGCTTTGTCTATACACACCTAAAGGGATTTAAAACACAATTGCTTTGTTAAATGTGCCCCTAATTAGGCCCGCTTCACATTAATGAAGGAGCGCTGTGTGAAATTCCAATATCCTCACACATTAATTTTACTTCAACCAGGATATAACTGCTCGTAAATGTCTCATTAATTTACAGGAAGACTTTTAGTTTTAATCATTTTCTTTTGACACCCCACCATGTATCATTCGGCACATTTTTAATACAGGCAGGGTGGCACAGATATTGTTTGTTTTCTTCTACATGCACTGCGGAGGATGGTCTGAGATATATATACGCAGTGTAGGAGCGCCACAAGTATTTTTAACACATTAGCTGTGAGTTTGTTCGACATCTGTATGTGTAGACGAGGCTACTGTTTGTGTGTGTGTGTCAGCAAATATGTCTTACTGTTAGGCATATGCCTTTATGCAGTACAACTCATTTTCCACTTTACGACGGTTTTGCTTACTTTTCAATCCAACATACGGGGTACAGTAAGAGAAATGGTAATATTAATATTATATACTATATATATATATATATATATATATATATATATATAGTATCCAGAATACCCACAAGGCTTTATTTTAGTGTGTCTTTCCCAAGACTCAGGGCTAAAGCTCCTTCAGGGATTGACAGTTCAAGTTAACACACACACATACACACACACACACATTTCTCAGCCCACATTGTCTTTCCAGTGTAGCAAAGCGTGTTGTAATTAAAATAGCCTAGAGTAACAAGTACTGTAAACACACGCATATTGTCTTCATTATGATGCATTGACACCCCAGCCCCCCCAAACACATACACGCTAACGCACGCACGCACGCACGCATGTCTCAATTATGACGTGAGTGATACACACACAGACTGCAATGCAATAGCATGATATGTGTTCATGGTTGTCCAGGATCTTTACCTGCAGGCTACATCACAAGAGAATGAACCTGCCTCGCTAGGCCCCGCTGGATACAGGCAAAGCCATCGCAGTCTATTGTATGAGCGATGTCTTATCTCCCTTCAGTCTTATATTTATCTACCTATTATCTATCAATGCATCCATCTACTACCCATTCCAAATTTACTAATTCAATGTGCATAGGCAGTGGGTATAAATATAATGTATTAATATACTGTATGTGCATGTAATGCATACAGTAGTTAGGGCTACACAAACAATTCAAGTACACAGAAGTAGTCTTATTTTTTAATACACATTTGTGAAACTATTCAGCTGATAAAAGTGTTGGCAAGTGCTCAAGAAAACCAATTCAAGCAACAGAATAGAGCTCAGGCCTGCATGAAAACATAAAAGATGAAAGGCAAGTCATGCTCTCCATAATTGTTAGAAAAATAACTGACGTACAAGGAGGAGACGATCAAGCGGCTAAAGCGATGCGTGACTGTGGTCAACTCCTGGTAGGGGAATAGGAGCGAGGAGGAGGAGAGCAGGGAGTGGGGGAGGTCAGGAGGAGGTTAACGGCATACAAGGTTGTACTCCGTTCTAGAGGGAGAGCAGAGGAGGTCATGCTAACGGCGAAACAGCAATGAATGCTGATTCATTGAGGAGCGGAGAGGAGGATAATCCAAAGGACATGAGGGGATGGAGGGGCCTTGAGGCTAAGATAGCAACTGCTGTAAGTGCTAGCATTATTTTTTTTTTGGAGGGAAAGCTGAAGAGATGTGGAGGGAAAGGACAAGCGAGGCGGGGGAGAGCAAAGCTAACAACCTCTGTGAGTCAAACCATTTTTGGAAGGAGATAAATGGAAAGAGGAGGGAGGAGGAGGGCTATCAACAAAGGTGACAGTTGGTAGGCCACTTGTGTGAATGTGAGCTGAGGCGGATTAGTGAACATGTGAGTGCAAATAACATTAAAAGGGCGGAGAAAAGTTTCCGGATGAGAAAAACTGTCATGAATTGAAAGAAAGAGAAGAGGGTGCAGTCTTAGGACAGATAAGGCCAGAGGCTGTTGGTCAGTGAGGATGAAGAGAAGGCTTTGAGAGGTGGATGCAGAGCGATGAGACCTCAAGTAGGACTATTACAAAGCTTCACTGTCACGAGGGGTTAACAGCGAGGGAGAAAGCAATGCAGAAAAAGAGAGATGGAAATCAGATAAAGACGATAAAGAAGATAAAAGAGAGGTCAGGGTCAGGGGAGGCTAACAGCAGCGTGGCCTCTAGCGCGATTGAGGTCAGCGAGGAGAATGCAAAGACTAGACATGAGAAGTCTAATGCAAGACGGGGCGATGTGAAGAGTTTACAAGAGGTCTCTACATACAGTACAGTGTGTGCATAATGGACAGGCCCGCTCCTATCTCACTAAATTGGCCTTACATCAAACCCATAGCCTATACATTTACACATGCCAATTATCTTTCCCCACCCCCCCCCACCAATCACAGGATCCCAAAGCCTGCTGATGTCACTGTAGTGATAGACAAGTATGTCTCCACCCGTTGAAGCTTTACCCTGCTCTCCATAAAGCAGCACTGGGCTAATCTGATTAGACAGCACTTCACTGTTAGAGTTAGCTAGTGGTAGCATGTAGCTCAAACTATTTTTGCAGTTTAGAGGTGTAGTTCAAACGATACATTAGATCACCCTGCAAAGCTGTACAAGCTTTGGAAGCAAATCTTACTGTACATATTATCTTGGAAATCGTTAAGAAGTATATACTATTCACATACAGTAAGCTACGGTTTTAGATGTAGCAATATAAGTTAATATGTCATACATTATATGGTTCAAACAATCTCCCACACAGTGGTTGGTTACTGATGTAATAAATATATTAATCAAATGAAGTCAAATAAACCAGTTAAATTTAACATACAGAAATTAAAGTAGTATATAACTTTTATTATATAGATATGTATTACGTTATTACTTAAGAATGTATCAATAAAACATCTAAAAACCAATACTGTACTGTAGTCCTCAAATAGAGTCTAATGGAGAGTTTTTAGAATGTAGCATAACTGTGACTCCAGTGTCATATAAGTCCACTTGCGTTAAGCACACGCTCCTCACAGCACATTCATGTAGTCCTTACGGAGCTTGCCTATTGAAGCCTTTATAGACAAGTGTATATGTTTTACACTTTGTTACGCTGAAATAAGGCTACCGTGTCAAACAGCTTCACTTGCTATTTCTGGCAATTAGAACTTTAACACGTCTGCACAATTCTCTCTGTTGCATTACGGTATTGACTTCTTTATTTTCTTATATTTCTACTACTCTGACATCTGACTAGACACCCCTTGTTCAGAAAATGTTCACAACCCCGGAGCCATGCGCTGGCATTTCTAATTCATTGATGACATGTTAAAAATGTATGAGAGTCAATTGGAAAACCAATAGTGTTATTGTGAATTTCTGTGCAGCTTTTTTTAAGACAGTGCAGCTATGTTTCAGCTGGTTTATATTTCAAGAAAGACATGCCAACTAGAAACTACCAGAATCACAAGTGTGTGTGTGTGTGTGTGTGTGTGTGTGTCTGTGTGTGTGTGTGTGCACGTGCACATGCTTGTCAGTGCGTAACAGAGCGCATGTGTGATTTTACATATATTCATGTCGTTAGCGTAAGCGAGTGAGAGTGAGAATGTGAGAGTCTCTTTATAAACATTTATAATCTAAATGTATGTAAGTTAGTGCGTAGGAGGGTACAAGCCCATGTTAGCCCTTTTAGGTTGACCTAATGTGTGTTGACCTAATGTTCCAGTGCAAGATCTGTATGCCTGTGTCCAAGTGTAGTTCTTCGTATGGGTGTTTGTGTAGCCTGAGGCTTTTAATCTATTATGGGATGATTCTTAAACTCTAATCAATGCAGCCTTTTATATTTCCTGTGCTGAGGGAGAGAAATTATCTATATATACTGTATCTGTCTATCTACCAATATACCTGCCGTAGCTAGCTAGGCTTGGAAATTATTATCTACTAATGTACAACAATGTTGCTGGTAGCTGTAACTAGTTGTAAAATAATGATGTATACACTCTCGGTTACATTAAGCCTGCTTGCAGTATATTTGGGGAATCACCTGTCGCCCACATACTGTTTTCATTTAGTCATGTTCTGCTTGAATTTTACATTTTTACTCACCAGTGCTTAACTGGTGATACATTTACTGGAGCATTGGGCTCTCAGAAGGGTAAACTTTTCAGCCATATAACTGACTGATGTAACAACTGAATATAACATTGTCCAATTGTTTAAGCCTGATTTATTCTCACTTTATTCCAGATGACTGCCCTTTAACAGGAGACAAAGGTAATGTGTATCCCAACCACACCCACCTTGTTCCATCCAGTTAAACTGACAGTTGTTTTCCTTTTTTCTTCAGAATGTGGTTTATTAGCTATGTATGTCCTCTACACCCCCATTCTCCATTCATTAAGCCTACTTAGCAGGCACTGTTTGTATTAGAGCATTTGCCTTCACCATATGCTTTATTAGGGTAGTCTGGACACACCCACACACACACACACACACACACACACACGTGTGCCTGTGTTTGTGTTGGTCTAGTTTATTAGAAATGACTCCTTTGATAGTTAGTGCACACGCTTGATTATGGCTGAAAGGGAGTAGGCTGTCCGCTGAGCTGGAGAGGAAGTCTGCCTAATGATATTAACATCCTTTATTGGCTACTGCAGGGGTGGGGGGTGAAGAGGAAAGAGGGATTTGGTGAAGAGACGTTTGAGAGACGGCACATGCACAGAGAAAGAGACGAGGACTCATGGAAGCTTGAGGTTATCAGAGAAATAAACAACAACACGCATAACATGTCCTTTAATGTGGTTAGGGTAATCCTGTGCATTATCAGTTTACAACTGGGCTGTATGATATAACATATATGACAGTTTCCTAAAAAACTGCAAAAAAACATTATTACATTGAAATTAAAGAATGTGAACTGCCATACATAACACCTTATAGAAGGAATATGAATCACAAGTAAGTCGACGTGCAGTATCTTACATTAAGTTGATACTCACGTGCTCAACATACTCGACTGCACTCAAGCACTCACACATATGCAGCACAGTGATGGGGCCAAGATGACATGTAGTGCATTGATTGTGTAGCTAGCAGCTAATCTAGAAGCTGTCACCTTGAGCAGACTCGGCACTCAGAAACGTCAAGGCTGGCAATTTACCTCGACAAGAGGCTGGACACCCCGTACTCCCATCCCGTGTGTGTGTGTGTGCGTGCACGTTTGCATTCTCTTGCTAATCATGCAGGCACAATTATTCAATGTGTATTTTTGCCGCAATGGCATTCATGTGATTGCATGTCTTGTTATATCCATGTGTATTTTTGTAGTTATGCCCGTTCATGTATTCTCTGCTTTTCTGTGTGTGTGTGTGTGTGTGCGTGTGTGTGCATGTGTATGTGTGTGTGTACACAGTATATGTATGTTTATGTGTGAGGATGAGAGAGTGAGAAAACATACTTATGTGGTCAGCAAAGCAGACACACAAGAGCATATGTACTGTGTATCGTCTTGCTCTGGTAATTAAAACTGGATCAGTAATGTTATCAGGTGACCAGCCATACGCACATGTGCGTCACGCGTTTGCAGTGCACACGTGCACACCTTCCTTACCGGCACGTATCGCAGACACCTGCTGAAAACAACCGATGAACAGTCTGTCCTTTCCGTGTTTCGTCTTAGGTGAAAGTGCTGAGTCAGGTGTCCATCTGGTGCGGGAATTTATTTGGTTGTTTGTTTTGTTTTGGAAACACCACGGTTGACTTCAGAGCTGTGCCCGGAAGCCATACAGACCCCTCTTCCCCCCTCTCAATTCTCCTTTCCTTCTTCCCGCCCGACGAAGCATCTCCTGCCAGCAGGCCAATAGTAACTCTGCTCCATCTGTGTCAAGATCATCTGTTCTGGGATCAGCCGGCATGCCTGCGGGATTTCACACAACTGCCATAATCTGGGAGAATCTCGACTTCAATAATTAGCAGTAGCACGTCATTTTAATTTGTTTTGAAGAACTGCCACAATAGACTGCGATGGCTTTGCCTGTATCCAGCGGGGCCTAGCGAGGCAGTTTCATTCTCTTGTGATGTAGCCTGCAGGTTAAGATCCTGGACAACCATGAACACACATCACGCTATTGCACTGCAGTGTGTGAGCTGAACAACAACTTATATGTGTCAGTGCACACTCACTCACGTCATAATTGAGACACGCACGTGTGCGTTTGTTTGTGCGCATGTGTGGGGTGTCAATGCATCATAATGAAGACAATATGCGTGTGTTTACAGTACTTGTCACTGTAGGCTGTTGTAATTACAACACGCTTGGCTTCACTGGAAAGACAATGTGGGCTGAGAAAGGTGTGTGTGTGTGTGTGTAAGCATGCATGAGAAAGTTGGAGGACCCGTGAGCGTTTGAATGATCTAGAAAGTGTATGCATGAATGCGTGCATATGCAGGTGTGCTTGCATGCGTGTGTGTGTGTGTGTGTGCGTGCGTGTGTGTGAGTGCAGTGGATTAGATTACACTGTGAATGCATGTTGAACAGTATGGTCAATATCCTGCCACACGTTCAATTTCCCCCATGACAAATTCCTTGATTTCCTCCCAACACATTCCTGCTGCATTATTGGTCACGGGCATTATGAGCCCTTCCATGTCTGCCAGAGCCTGGGAAGGTCTGCAGCGGTTTGTGAGAGCAAGTCTTACTGTACAATAGACACACAGATGGACAGATATCATAGATCTGGAGGTAAAAAAGGGTTTGATCCCTTAGGATGTCTTACCTGTTATCCTTGAGCAATACTTGTAATTGTACTCATGTGTAGTACTGTATTTTGCTTTGTATAACAATGCCATAATACAATAATTGTATACTACTTTAGAAATGACAGATTTTGTTAGATTTTAATCTGATTTCTGAGATAATTCATGCCATGACACCTACATAATGTTTATGGTAATAGTATGGTAATAATGAATGTCATGCTTACTTATTACAGTAACATATACACATTATCCAGTCTCACTGTAAAACACGTTTTTGTGCTGGACAAATACATATATTATTGCAATTTAGAAATTCTGCCACTTTTCGATGTATTCATTCATGTTCCAACAACACATACACGTTGCAATCCCATACATTGCACCAAATAAAACATATTGTCTGTGAAGCATGAGAGAATGGATGGTAGAAAGACATCTGACATCACCCTGCAGCAGCCATATTGTTGAGAGAAGTCGAGGAGGTTTAGTTCAAGTGTGAAATCCATATTGAAGCCCGTTGGTTATGCTCAGTTGACTGTGTGTGTGTGTGCGCGTGCGTGCGCATCTGTCAGTGTGTAGACTGTAGATCTATATGTGCATCATTCATTTTAGTGAATTCTCCCTCAAGTGAGGCGAGTGTGTGAGCTAATGAGTAAGTACACATTTGTGTGCATACTTTTTATCTGTGAATCTGTTACACTTGATATATAAAAAATGATTTGAGTTTTCTGTATGTTCGTGTGTGTGGCTTTGCTACACAGCTGTGCATGCGTGAATGTTTGATTTAATTCAGTCAATCCCCATATTGCAAAACTGGTAGCTGAAGCTAAAAACATCCAGCCCAAAAATGTAGAGAAAATATTCCATATGGAACTTATCTCATGCAGCCATATTTCCCCAAGACGAGAAGCAATTTGTTTTAATTGCCTACTTAGAGGTAATATGACCTCAAACTGGTGAGTTTTCATACACATTGTAATGAAACATGAGAATGCTTATTAACCACTGGATGATGTAAAAATAATCACAAAATGTAGTTGTCAAGACTCAAAAGTCTGCTTCAGATGTTGGCTACACAGCAAATTATGTAGTGTGTGTGTGCGTGTTTGCACAGATATTCTGCTTAAGATATACAGTAACCAGCAGAGGATGGGGAGCATAATGAATGAGTTGTCCACCATAAAACATACCACTAGAATTTGGAATATGATTTACATAGCATCTGACATTATTTAGTTAAATCCTTGGTCATGAAGAAAACCTACCAACTGGAGTAGAAGTACATTTAGCTAGTAAATTTGTCAAACTGTACGGTTCATTAGAGTTAATTCATGAGGTTCCTTAGAGGGTGGGGCTCATATGGTTGATTCAAGCAGGCAATGGTTGCTTATAATGTCTCTCAGCCGTGTTGTGGACAAACACAAGTATACTTGGTGTGTCTGATGGGAAACCTTGCTGTTTTACGGTTGCATAGTCATATTCAATCTCCTATCTAAGTAAAGGCATTACATTAAGTCTAATAAGAGTTCCCACATAAGCTGTTTTGTTTTCCACAACTAGAAAGAAAATAAAATGTAAAAGACATTCTCTGGAAGAGCAAGATTGTTTGTAGCCGTCCCCCCCACAAGGTTGGATTACTGTGGTGTAGTCTCCATCAGGCACCCTGCCAAGTGTTTACATTAGTTCCAGTCTAGAGAACAGAGTGTGTAAACTCCAAAAGACCACACCTGCATGGTGCAGAACCTCACCTACCCCAGTTTGAACACATGGGTCAAACCACAGCAGCCACACCTCTCACCCATGGCTTTTGAAATATATCTGATGTGTATCACTTTGTGTATCACTTTTTTTTAAAGAATTTATCAATTCCCCTTTTGACCTATTTTTTATATAATTTGTTACCACTGCGGTTAGTAATACTTGTATGTGTGTATTATACCCGGCACAGTGAAGTATATTTAATACAATTGTATTAATGGCGTTTATCGAGATGAAAGGTCCAGGTATACTTTTCACGGCCAGGGAACATAAAACGTCAATTCCGTCATGCGCACAGTTCGTGAGGACTCACTCAGCGTACTGCCAAAGCACGGGCATGTGTTGACTGCTGAAAGAAATATGTATTTCCATCACATAATAATTCCACCTACATTGTAGCCTACAGTACATGAGAAAAATGTTTTTGCTTACAGTTAAAAACAATTATAAAGATTGCTAATTCCAATGCACTCTGGCAGACTGACAGAAATTGCCAACATGCCCACAAGGCACTGAGAAACATGCATGCACAAGAAATGAAGTATACCTTGTCCAGCCTGAGTGCTCACATTTGGTAGCCCACTCCACGGCGCCGCCCCAATCATCGAAACACATTGTGAAGCAAAGCATAGTACTACGGCTTTGTTGTTGTGAGAGGTGTTCGCCACTTTGTTTATAGTTACGGAGCCAGGGCTGTGTAGAAATATCAGATAATTTTTTTCAACACGCACAGAGAACGGTAAGCTAGTGAGATGCGAGGAGATATTTGGTGAATTTGACAAAAACATTTATTACAGTAGCTTACAATTAGTGTGCAATAGCTGACTATACCACCAGGCATGCAACTATATCTGTTTGCCAACCTTCACCTCAGTTACACTGCATTCTATCTGGCTGATTAATTTGATAAAGCAATTAATGGTTGCTATGATATTACTCGTAACCAGACATGTAGACCTGTACTGTATTAAAAGTCATTTAGACAGATTCCATCCCTTGTCACAACACAGGCCTAAATTGGTAGGTTAACGTACTGCGTCTCATGTTCGTATCAGAACTATTTTAAGGTCACTAGAAGAGTAATGCAAGTAGGGATGAAACATCAGAAAAGAGCGCAGAAAGACAGAATTCCACCAGAAATGGCTTGAAATTGGATTAGGAATGATTTTTCTGTCAAATCAACAGCAAGATAAAGGAGATGTCAAATGTAAAGAGCACCCCCTTTCTCTGCACTGGCCATAGTGCCTTGCTAATGCATCGAAGACGTTCTTTGAGTATAAAGCACGTTGACACACATGCACACGCACACAGTGCTGGGCAAGTTACTTCCAAAATGTAATACACTATTACTAATTACTGAAAGTAAATAGTACAATATTACTCTCTCTGAATTGTAATACACTACATTACTTTTGCATTACTTTGAACATACTTCCACCAAAATAACTGCAGAAGTAGGACTATGACTTGGCATTCAAAAATGATATCAATGAGTTTATAGGGCTTTATCTCATGCAGTGGAGGACAAGGTGGGTGCCGTGCCTTGAATTCTGTACTGGTATGGTACCTTCTCTTAGTACTTCACGCTCTGTAGTGTCAATAGTGAAATGTAAGTAATTTAATTGATTAAAAAATGTCTCATCGAAAGCTGCATTGCAACCTGCCTGACAAATGTGTGTAACATGTATAGGAGGAGATCTATGTAGCCTATTGAAGCAGGACTTGACATTAAACATTGCACTTGTGGTCTGACAAATGAATTTGTAATTCAGTAAAATAGTTACCGGGGTAAAAAAGGAAAAGCTGCATTGATTTGTCGTCCTAAAGCTGTAGCTAATAGGTAGCTAGGCTACAGGGTAGGCTAGGCTACTAGTCACTTTATTACATTCACAAAATGAAATTGAGCTAAACTTAGGCTATTAGGCCTATCATCACATGAGAGGAGGTAAAGGAGATTACATCCTTTTGTGGGCTATAAACTGCACCTGCCTCTGTTGTCCCGATCGCTTCCAGTCCTACCCAGTTAAATTAAGCTAGGGTAAATGTTCAGTGGTTACAGGGTTAAATCCTAAACAAATATGTTGTGAATATTGCTGCTATAAGCCAGCCTTCTCTGTTTGATTCTACCTGTGCACGGGAGACTGCGTGCATCAGGTGCATGGGACCTAGTTTCTGCATAATTTAGCTGCAAAAGAGTTTGCTGTGTCCGCTCATACTGCTGTTTATCTCACCTCTCCGGTCACAACTGCTAGTGTACACATGGACACCCGCCAGAGATTTGCAGGGTTTGGCAGAGAGCTGGAGAGGTGGTACAACATTTAAGAGGTTCTGTGCAGGAAAACCCCTGATAAACATAATAAGCGCAAAAAAAAACATTAATTAATACAAGCTACTTTAAGCTTCTTTAGCCTATAGGACACAGTGAAAATAGAGTTCCTAGAGATCTATTACTGCAACAGCGCACTTCTTCTATCGACGCACCTGCAGCCATTACTGGCTAAATTGAACCGTCCATGAAAGATGAAACTATGTGACAGTAAAGTACAGTACTGCTTAACTGGGACCGCCGTTGCCGTGAATGTGTGTTTTGACATTGCGATCCGTGTAGGCGGACCAGATCCTCCTGAGCGTATGACCTTAACGAGCCGCCACTCACAAAGTGTTTTTCTATGGTGCCAAAATGTTTCCTGGTGTTGGTGAATTCTTTGGAAAACAAAACAGCACTCAGGCCCGATCACACAGAGACACATTGCAATAGCCGAAGCCGCTTAAGAAGCGCCTTGATAATGCCCCGATCACACAGAGATTATCTGCCTGGGCCAAGTGAGACATTGACCAGCAGTGCGAAACGCTGTGGATATTCTAACTTTTATAACGCTGGAAAAAAGCAAAGCACGGCGCCAAAAGCACACGTTCTTGCAGCAAAGCGGGAAAGCCAGGTTAAAATGAATTGTAAACTATCTTAGTACTAAAATTGTAATGAAAATAATATTACCGGCATTTTCTTTGTAATGCGTACTGTGTTACAGCAAAAGGCAAATGATTGATTTCATTTTGTAACCTGTTACTCCCAATACTGTGCAACACAGACACGCGCGCGCGCACACACCACACACACAGGTATACTGTATGCACACAAAGATAAATGTTATACAAAACCTCTGACACTTCAATCATGCTGTAGCCTACCCATACACACATGCATACACAAACACAGATATACCCTGATTAAGGATTATATA
>JAODUK010067401.1:0-16897 GCA_027564635.1 Typhlichthys eigenmanni
CCTGAGACCACTTTGCCTTGGGAGACCCTACCAGGAGCTCAAGGCTCCAGACAACACAGCTCTCAGGATCATAGGGAACACACAAACCTCTCCACCACGATAAGGTTATGGTTCCAATATATAATGCATCCATGCATTATATATTATTTTTGTATAATTTTTTTTGTCTGATACAGCACTAACAATTGTCATTGTGCATAGAAATACATTTGTTATTGTTAGTAGTAGTTATAGTAAAGTTAGTATATCAGGTATATTTGATCTTTTTCCTCCCATTATAAAAATGTCTTAATGCAAGAGATCTCTACAATGAATACAAGAAGTAATTCTAAGGCCAATACAGCAACATTGGTGGCATTTTAGTGCCAACCCTTAATTGATCTTGTAAATTATTTTTTATAGTTATTTTTGCTACAAATCTGTAAGTTGACAAACCAAGAAAACAACATATATATATACTATTTTTAAAGTTTTGTAACCACCATATTCAAACCATTGTTTACAGTAATATGTTATAACACAAATGTGAAGCACCTTAAGCCATTCAGAAGGTTACCCGCTTAGCTATGGGTTACCTAAGGATTCTCTTATTTACAGTGCATGATATAAATAATTATATGTTACTACTGGTTTTTCCACTTTTGTTGAGGTTAGGAAACCACATTTAAAATGCCACAATTGTTGAAAGTTAGACAACCAGTTTATTTTCACAAAATACACAGCAGCATTAAATATGTTTTACTTTCTTATTACAAGTTCAAAGAATATTTGAAATGTTTGTATGTGTATACCCACAATCTAACCATGGTCAACATAATTACATTTTCACTAAAGCTTTTACATGTTGATAGAATATTTGGTCTCATAGAACATTTGTCACAGAATGTGACAAATCATAATTTACACTTTATATTACATGCTGAGTTGAAATAGCGTTTTCATAAAGAATTCTAAAAGGTTGAACACATTCGAGGATGTTTGGTAATTCAAAGCAGCTCAAGGGCTGAGCTGATGTGTGGTCCAAAAAAAATCTGAAGTACAAAACAGGAAAACAAAAAGTCTATATACTTCTAGATTTTGCATTTCTCCAAATGTAAGACTAAAGGTTTGAGTTGACTTCTATATCCAACAGCTATAATAGCCTAGGGCAGATTCACATGATGCATGCTCCACTTGTTCTCACACAACAACATCAGACTAGCATCATCTTCAATTAGAATAGAAGACAACCTACTCTAGGAGTGAAAAGTTGGCAACACTCCTGGAAACTTTGGGCTGTTTTGCACCAAGAGACACGAGAAGGCCTATATTAAAAGAAAACGACACATGAATTCCAACCAAATACAAAATTACACAAAACATATTCAGTTTTATATGGCTGTGAGCAATGAATGTGTGTGCGTATGTGTCAGAACATAAACTGGCCCTATAATGCTCTGTCCTGGGCTAGAGATAACATGCCAGGTTAGAGTTGATGCAGGTTCTGTTACAGCCAACTACAATATTTTCAATTTTCTGCAATTTGAAAGCATTAATTTGTTCCATATGATTATATATGGCCAGCACACTATATACTGAATTTGTGTGTGGAATACAAATAATATCTTGATTTGACAATAGTGAATTGACCTATGCATTTGAGCCATCAAGATCACGGATCTCTTGGTGTCATACACATTTCAGTAATATTTAAATGTGTACTCTCTCCTGGCAGAAGATAGTAATGCAAATATTAATTATGTATTATTGTCTTCTGCTTTCTTTACAGGTGATGGGTCAATTTGTGTGCAGACATGAAAGAGAGACTATGGTCTGCATAATTGACTTCCTAATGCGAACATGTATTTTTACAGGGTAATCACCAGTAAGATATGTGTATTAGTAATCTGCAATAGTAATAGGCTTCCTTATTCTCACTTTATTCACAAAGTTGAACTTGGCAAAAACATATTTACGGCAACAGCGCCATCATTCTGTAGGCTGTGGGAAAACTGCGACGTCAGTTGTTAGTCCCTTCCCCTTGAGATCACCTGAACCTTCCGCCATTTATATTAGAAAACAATTTAGTTGAATCATCAGTGTTTGGTTGAAGAAAATGTTTCAGTAAAGTTTGATGATGATAGGTCTAATGTCGGAGTAAAGCAAGGTGCGCGTGAGGATGTATAGGCCTGTGTTTTAGCGGACACGTTGGCTGCACCTGTGCACGGACAAATATTGTTAATTAAGTGCATAGCGCTTCACCTGGAGTCCACGCAGAAGCTATAACCTATGACCGGCCGGAATACAAAATACAGCAAATAAGTAGGTTTTTTTAGGCTATGTCAAATTTTGTACGGAAATACATTTTTTATAGTAGGCTAAACGTTGTGGTACTGTAGGCTATAAGACTATAGGGCGCTCCTATAATAAAATACAAAAAACCTTTCAGGGTCAATTTATGACGGAAGTAGACTAGGCCTATGCGAACTGCGAAATAGCCTATGTCTCCTATATCGAAAAATACTCTTAACAGGTGGTTGAATGTGTGGCGTTAAATCCATGGTTGTTTGTGGTAACCCCTTTATACCATCCCAATTTAGGTTCGTACCGGAAAATGGACCGCTACCGGTATTTTATCTTTAACCAGTACAGCGTAGTTGTGCTGGGCATCCTGCAGATAGCGTGCGCTGGATTGTGTGTGGTCTGCGGCTTCGTGGACGCTATTTTCCGTAAGGACACCCTACTGAGCAACTCTAGGATACCAGTATGGGGAGGGCTGGTGAGCTAAGTGTCTTTGTGATTAGATAGGCTGTAGGCTAATTCTTACCATTACACTAAACAACTGAACTGAGACAGAACTAATTACTTTTGTAAAATCACCTGTTCCTTTTTCTATATTTATTTCCTTGTAGATTCTGGCTTTGCCAGGTGTACTGGCTGTCTTTGCTTCTCAGAGAAAGAACCCAGTACTGGTAGGTTAATTCAACTTCCTTT
Source organism: Typhlichthys eigenmanni (assembly GCA_027564635.1). Classification (NCBI taxonomy): domain Eukaryota; kingdom Metazoa; phylum Chordata; class Actinopteri; order Percopsiformes; family Amblyopsidae; genus Typhlichthys; species Typhlichthys eigenmanni. Next base: position 2,974 of record JAODUK010067401.1, read on the forward strand.
GCACTGATTTACAGAAAATAATTGCATATCCTAATAATTTAACAATTGCCTGAGGATTCAGGATTAAAACTAACAGTTATTTCTTTAACTCAATGTGTTACCCTGGCTGATTGCTAATGGAGGTGTGCACAATGGTGGTTTCTGCTATGTTCTCCTGGGCTGCAGTAGTGACTATATCGTTCTACTCTTCTCTAACACTGACCTACGGGGAGGAAAATGAAGATGTGTTTCATCAACACGACAGTCCTCAAGTGGTAATTTGTGTGTATATTCTTATATGGTGTAGTCAAACCATGAGACCAATCTCACTAGTTCTTAAATCTTGATTGACTTGGAGTGCAAGCAGTGAGACAAAAACTTAATTGTATTTTAACTAACCAACCATGGGTCAATCACACTCGCATTTAGAATGTGTATTTGTTGTCAAATACGTCATGATGTCCTAACACTTGGAGTTTGGAAAGGCGTTATGGAGGGAGCTGTTCCCATAGTAACTTTCCTGTGATTTGAGACATTTCAAAGAAATTCATAAATTATATTGTAAATTGGATAGATAAGATTGCAATGCCAGGCATTAGTGCCAGAACTACCAACACAACATAGTATCCAATGGGATGTTCTATTGACAAGAAGTGCAATTATTTTATAGACGTTTGTGCTGCATCGCATGGTGAAGGGAGCGAATGCCACCATCCTACTGTCCTGCTGTGTCAGCATCTTTCTCTCCTCTCTCATCGCCTTCACAGGGTGTCGGAGCCTGCCCTACTGTGGCTGCTACGATGCCACAACTGGACTGGTATGTACATAGACATGGCTGGGAATGATAATTAATGTTAACAGTTAGCTCAGGCATGAGGCCATAAAGCTAACCCAAAAATTGACTTGCATGATACAATTGATGAAAACATGCTGCCAAAATAATGAGCGTAGTGTGAACAACTGTGACTTTTGTTACTTCCATGTTTAATGAGCAAATGTGAAACATTTCACTAGTTTGTAGCTTCATCAACACATTGTGGAGAATGAGTCTTTTTGCTGTGGCAAAAACTATGTGGAACTACAAAGATGTTCACATGCCTGCTGAGAAGTGTGATTAGTCAGTAGTCTCTTTTCAGTGACATGACGTGCTACTAAACTTTATTCCTGTGTTGGAAATATTAAAGCCCTTAGATTAAAACCATCAATCATTTCCAGATTAGGTAGTCTATCTGTATCGATGGGTTAAATTATTATTTTAACAGGTTAATACATTTTCTGGACATAGCTTGTGGATTTATGTTATACAGGAGATGCTGGTTCCTCAAAATGACCCTTTTCCAGAAACAGAACTGTGTACTTGGCAAGGTAAGACCTTTGCGGTATCTTGATTTATTGTCATTTGTACAAAAAAAAATCTAATTTCATAATGTCTTGGAAAAAAATTTGCTACATGGCTATGGTGATTTTATTTCTGTGACATGACACAAATGCAAAGTATTTAAGTGCATTGGCTATCTTTTTGAAGAGTTTGTGTTGTTTGATGTCATGTCACGCTCTCTCCAGCAGGAGTCAATGACAGGCTCTTCAACTCGCCGGCACAGGTAAATGGTACTACAGAGGAACATGAGGCCCCATCGAAGCTTCCGCCATACAGCAGACTTGCTTGACCATTTTCAACAGAAGAGGGGTTATGTGGTCTAATTTCACAGACACTTCACCAAGCCTACAGCATTGAGTGGTACACACAAGATGAGTGAAAGCTGGAAGTCATTGAACTTTTATGAGAAGTTGTTTTGGGACAATGTAGGCTTACTATTGTGTGTGTGTTTTTTAATTTTTATGTCCAGATGTATTGTCTTTATATAATAAGCCCATTGTAATGAATAATTGTTTTTAATAAAGTGTGCAAGTCGGCAACCTTTTTTAATATGAAGTGCCCTTTTCAAATGTTTTTTTTGATCAGTGTGCAATATAAAGATTATTTATGACATTACATCAAAATGTAATATCCAAGGGATCTGTGACTTTATTAAATCCAAAGGCAACATCCATAGGAACTTTAGAAATAAAGTTTTCCATAATCAGTACATTGTGTATTAGAGTATGATACAAGGCTGCCATCCTTATGAAAACAACCACATCTGAGTTGAAATCATTAACCTTACCAACACTCTTGCTATCAGCTATAAAATTCACTTATAAGAGCAATAGGCTACTTATTGAAAATGGAGAATTAAGTGAATGAAAATCAGAAATAGAACTATACACAAGGCATGCAGCTGGCTTTGCAAACATGTTACGGGCTGCTAGTTGTGTGTTACTAGCCAATCTGGGGCAGGTGTGTGCTGCATGCGGGTGGGGATGCAAGTCAACCAAACTACTGTAAAGAACAGATCACCAATGTCTGTGAAATTCATGTACAATGTCCCTTTTCAAATAAAGATAAATACATTATTTGGCATTCTGATGAATGTGCTTCAATATTTACACAAAAAAAAAAACCATCTTATACACTTATTATGCCAGTGTGTCATTGGTTAAGCTACTGTGTGCCCATGGTTGCAGTCGTGCCAATCGTTGCTGACCCCTGGTATATATACAGCGCTTCACTTTTTCCACATTTTATTTTACGGCCTTATTCCAAATAAATTAAAATAATTGTTTTCCTCTGAATTCAACACACAATACCCTATAATGGCAAAGTGAAAAAGGTTTGTTTTAAAGTTTTGCTAATATATGAAAATAAAATGACATGTACATATGTATTCACAGCCTTTGCCATGACACTCAAAATGAAGCTCAGGTACATTGTTTCCACTGATCATCCTTGAGATGTTTCCACAACTTGGTTGGAGTCCACCTGTAGCAAATTCAGTTGATTGGACATGATTTGGTAAGGTGTGCAAACCGGTCTATATAAGGTACCACAGTGCATGTCAGAGCACAATCCAAGCCGTGAAGTACAAGAATTGTCTGTAGACCTCCGAGACAGGATTGTATCGAGGCACAAATCTGGAGAAGGCTAAAGAAAGATTTCTGCAGCATTGAAGGTCCCAATGAGCACCATGGCCTCCATCATCTGTAAATGAAAGAAAGTTGGAACCACCAGGACTCTTCCTAGAGCTGGCCACCCGGCCAAACTGAGCGATCAGGGAAGAAGGGAGGTGATAAAGAACCCGATGTTCACTGACAGAGTTCCAGCATTGCTCCATGGAGAGAGGAAAACCTTCCAGAAGGACAACCATTTCTGCAGCACTCCACCAATCAGGCCTGTATGGTAGAGTGGCCAGACGGAAGCTACTCCTCAGTAAAAGGCAGTTTTCCAAATGGCAACTGAAAGACTCTCAGTCCGTAAGAAGGAAAATTCTATGGTCTGAGGAAAGACTGAATTCTGGCCTGAATGCCAAGTGTCATGTCTGGAGGAAACCAGACCGCTCATCACCTGGTCAATACCATTCCTACAGTGAAGCATGGTGGTGGCAGCATCATGCTGTGGGGATGTTATTCAGCAGCAGGAATTGGGAGACTACTCAGGAGAGAAAGATGAAACTGGTCACGGGGACAGCTGCAGCAGAAGCAGCTACATCACGGGACCCCAAACTTCCCTTTCCCGAGCCACATTAACCAGCTCTGACTGGGGGATCCCGAGGCATTCCCAGGCCAATGTGGAGATATAATCTCTCCACCTAGCCTAGGGCATACTCCCAGGCCCCCACCAGGATCCTTGCTAGAGTAAAGAGCTGGGACCTCACGTATCAACAATTGCCGCGCATTCATACATCCCAATAAACGTGTAATTTAGCATATCGTATGTGCCCAAGCAGTTAACCCCACCTACGCCATATGGTTTGAGGGTTACCGCCCCTTGACGCACCTAAAACTTTAAGACCACAGCTCTCTGCTGCAGCTTCAGCAATGGGAGCTTTGAACATTTAACATAACGCTTTTTCTGGAAATCATATTGGTTCACAGAGTGCTTAGTTAATGAAGGCCCTTGTATTTACACCTGAACACTTTTTCTCTAGTATTTATATTTATTACAGCAGTGGAATGGAGGTAAGGCAGAATACATGAGAAAATAAAATTATAATTTACACAACAGAACATAACCAGTTAGATGGAAGCCCCTCCATTTTTTTTGCATTAGACAGTACAGTATATAAAGTTGTACAGACACTGTTGTATTATGTGATTAAACATTCTTGTCTTTAAGCACATGCTGTAGCCTCTAAAGCAGTCAACTTTAATTGTAGGTCTAAATTATGGTTTGTATTCTGTAACACTGGATGGAACCTGGTACTAAAGGATAAAGCAGAATATACTATAATTAAACTAAAATTCCTTTGCTTTATTGTTGCTTATTGGTTGATCGTGGTTTGAAGTAAAAATATATTTAGCTTCAATCACTATTAGACCATACAATGATTTTAGCTTGAGATTTGCACCTGTAGATGTAAACCACTGGACAGATTTTGAGCATACTGTAAATATATATATAAAAAATTAGTAGTATGGTTACAGGCATTCATTTATAACTTAAAACACCTAAAAGGCTGAAACCGTAAGACAAATTGGGGTATATGCTCTTCACTATTATATAAATCTGTTTCTGGTTATTTTAGGTCAGTTTATTTTCCTTGGTGCTCCATAGGTGAAACGTGAAACATGATAACTTGTATTAGGACTTTCTAATCATGAGTTCTAGCACTTTTCCTTGACTATGTGTGACACATACACACTTGAAACCATGTTTAAACCCATTTGTGAATGATCCCAAATAGTTTGTATCAATCACCCTTTGCTAAATGCATCTGAGGTCAATTTCTCCCAGATGGATATAACACACCAGTTGTTAACATGTAGGTTGTAAGGTCCCAAGATCAATTTTGTGAAATAATCCTTGTTACTTTGTCTGTCTGGTTTTATTAAATGTTAATCTTATGTTATTATCCTGGTCAATATGACCATGTGTAAACCACTACTTCTCTTTTGGGGGAAATGGGTCAAAAAGAAACGCTGGCTCAGCAGCTAGTGCAACCCCAGCCGCTTGTGCCGTCTTCACAAACACTCTTCCTCCTTCCGAGGTTAACAGTGCCTGCATTAGCCCCAACCTGTGGCGGCTGGCTCAAAATCAATGGCTTCTGCGACTTTAGCTTGTGGGCAACTGTCATAAAAATTGCCTCTACGTGGTCGCTGTTCCCGCGGCTGCCCTGATTCGTGGGATTCTTGGCTGAGGTTTCAAATAGAGGCATTGAGTGGGCATCCGCAAACTGCTGCGCCACATCTGTTCCCACCTGAACGGAGTCCTGGAGGTCACACTTGTTTCCCACCAGGATGCGTGGCACCTCCGTGCCCAGAGCGTGCTGCTTACACTCCTCAATCCAGGCTGGAAGGCTTCGGAAACTGGCAACGCTGGTAACGTCGTAGACAAAGACGACTGCGTGCACGTTACGGTAGTAGTGTTGCACCATGGATTTCCGGAAGCGCTCCTGGCCAGCTGTGTCCCACAGCTGGATCTGGGTGTGGATGGAAATGGTTAACTACATGACACTGGATCGTATATCGGCGTATCGTAAATGTTTACACGATACATACGAATGCAAAACGAATGAATTGTTTGTAGGCTACTAGTAACGGCTTAAACACACTATCTCATGCACACACCTTGATTTTCTCGCCGTCGATCTCTATTAACCTCTCTCTGAAGTCCACACCAATTGTGGCCTCGGTCTTCTCTGGAAACTTACCTGCACAAAACCGATAGGTAAGGCAGGTCTTCCCGACACCAGAGTCCCCGATCACAATTATTTTAAAGATACGAGTCCGCGGTGGCGGAAGGGTCGAGCTCGTCAATGAGATGGAAAACTCCCCAGAGGACTCCCCCTCTGCCATATTAGATTGTAAAACGAATTATCTTTGAAGTAAATGAAGTTTTCGGTTTTACATGTAGTGTTTAGGTCCGATACAATCTGCAAGACCGCTGTTGTGGAAGAGACGTGCACTGCTAAGCATCGAAGCTATCAAAACGGACAGCTGATCCCCGCTTGTCTACATTTAATAACTTGTGTACGGTAGGCATACTAATACATCGGTGCACTGCCGTACTGACATAAATTTAAAGTTGAAACCTGAAGTTGTTAATCTAAAACCATTAATCTTTATGCTAGAACCATAGAACATTTTGAGTTACTTGCTACCGTCTCCAAAGCTAGCAGCCAGCCACGTACAATGTTGTCAATTTATGACTTCTCGCGAGAATCATCCAACCCACTTGCTGTAGTTTTGGCTAGCCCAAATAATTGTAGTTATTAAAGTGTTTCACAGTGTAAGAGAAAAAACACGTAAAATAGAGAAGATATCAAACTAATAATAAATATGAAATGTAATTATCTAGTTTACAACACATGGCTAAGTTTTACCTTTCAGATATATTGCACAATAAATTCAAATCTTAACACAACCCCTTTTCCTGGTCAAACATTGAGGCCTGTGTAACCAAAGTCCATGTTTATTACAGGAACAGAGACTTCTAATCAACATGTCTGTAAGTACTGCCATGTAATCATTTGATTAATCTGCTTTATGAACAGTGAGCTGAGGTATGCATATGCACTGCTTAAATTGCAATTTGAGGTTTGACAATGAATATACTTGGTTTTGAATTTAATGTCTGACCTACCCATGCAGCCATGTTCGAATGTCTATGGGCATTAAATGGTTGGATACTAGTCAGCATTCCAGGTACTAGTTCCAAAAAAATGCACTATAAGTTCCTTATACGTTTCTACATAGAGCACTAGCATGCATGTTACAGAAACGTGCTTGAAAAACAACCATTCAGAATTTCAGAATTGTTTAATGATCACTGGCATGACTAGATGTTTTGTATGTATCACACACTTGATGTTTGATTGATCATATTATTTATTATTAATAATGTACATAATATAAGCATATATACTCACACATCTTAATTAAAAGTATGCTCTAGAGTACTGTATGTTATAACACCCCCAGGACCGTAAATAAAACAATGAAGAAAACTAAATATTTGAAACATAACTGTGCATGTGGTCCATACAGTTTTTGCTGTAGCTGGCTGCACAATGCAAGTTACACAACATGTCCACATAGTTTGTACTGGTTTTGTGTATTGCTATTTCTCATGGCACAACTATATGATGTGCACACACACACATGCTGATGATAGAGTACCATTCAAAGTAGAGGTCCTTCCAACCTGTCTGTCCAGGGTGCAGCAAATGTGGAGTTGTGTCCCCCTCCCCTAGGCCTGGAAGCAGAGTATAGCACCCTCTTCAGCGATGATGCCCTGCTTTTTCTCAGTGAGCTAGTCTCCAAGTTTGATACAGAGGTCGATAAGGTAGGATGATGTCAATAAATTGTTAATCAATTGTAGCTAGGAAAAAAACATTCTGAATTTGCAAGCTTGCCTTTAATTTGTCTAACTGGGTTTTGTTTTGATTGGTTAATTGTATATAAATGTGTCTTCTTGAGCATGAAAGCTTACTGAATACAAAAAAAAAAGCACTGCTCTGTTCAATGTTGTAGGTGCTCCCGCAGAAGCTCTGCCCCACACATTGGAAACACATTGTAAAGCCTAGGAGGGCATTGTTGTTGTCTTCGTTGTTTGTGTTACTATTTATTTTGTGTACATTACTGCCAGACACACACCACAACAGCTAAAAGATAAGAGATAAGAGGAAAATACTTTATAGGGTTAAGTCAGAGGCTTAAAAACATTCCCACCAGTCACTGGTATCCCGGGTCATATAGGGAATGGTTGGTGTTTCCCAATCATTCCATGTATTCTATTTTGATTCCATCACTATTCTACAATAAAGAACCCTTGTATGAGAATGTATGCCAGACATTGTCTACTTTGCATTATGTACTGATGTATGACACTGCCTTGTCCGTTCAGCTGCTGTGGTTGAGGGTGTCTAGGAAGGCCCAGTTGGACCTATCAGGTGAGCTGCCTGGCTTCTTGGATGCCACCAGCGCCATCAGGAGCGACCCCAGCTGGAGCGTGCTCCCAGTCCCAGCCAGGCTTCAGAGGAGACATGTGGATGTTGGAGACCTGGCTCCCTGCAATACCCAGCGGCTCAGCCAAGCTCTGAAGTCAGCAGCTCAAGGCCTCCAGGTGAGGCCTAGACCATGCAACCTCTATATAGGTGAGGCATAGACCATGCAACCTCTATATGGGTGAGGCCTACCCCACATCAACCACAAGCTAATACATGTTTTAATGTATGTTCCTTTTTTATTTAAAGGTACAATACTCGATTGTGTTGTAGCATCCCAGAATCAAACATTTTGCCCCAGTGTCATGTTTGTATTTACATAGAGCAAAAAATAATGGTGTATGGTGAGGAGTGTGAGCCAACACTCACACAAAACAAAACATTTTGTTTTCCTGGTTTTGATTACAAGGGCAAATGGAGGAGTGTTGCTTAATAAATACAGTTGTCATTATGTCATTTGTTTTATGAACTTAAACAAGATGTCTTATTCATTGCTACAGGTTGACTTTGATGATGGGAACTGTCCCACATATTACAACCAGATAAAAGGCATTTATAATGTATATAAAGCTGTGCACGGTCTTTTTCCTGGTGAGTTAACATACACATACTTACTATGGGCTTTCATTCACACAAGTGAATAGTAGGGATAACAAACACAGCTGTAGCTCTTAACTATAATTATAGGTCCATTTAATTTAGGCATGCATATGCCAATGAACAAACATCGACAGAGTACGACGCGTCACTAGATTTGTCTGTGTATAGAACAAAATGTGCTACACTTGTTTACCCTACTATGACACACTGAGTCTGTTGTAATGGTCGGTATGCATGTGCATGTCTGTTTAATAAACTGCATTTCCCATCATCCAATTCCAAAAGATGCCCCACCCATATCACAGGCCCCTGTGCTGATGCTCCGCCCACGTGCATGGAACATGGTCGAGCACAACGTGATGGTATAGTATGCCTATGCCAAGTCAGTCATCTCCACTTCAATCTGCAGTGCAGCCATTTTCAGAGGACAAACACATTTCACTAGGCAGGAAATAGGATTATAGTACAGTGTACTGGAATGTAGACTAAATCAGATAATCTTTAATGCTTGTTACTCAGAAAAATGGCTTAGGTGGCTTGCTGTGTGAGTGGTTTTGTTTGCTAATATTGGTTCATCTTGCTAGGTGAAAGGCAAAGAGGTTCCCGGGCCTCTCTTTGATTTTGGACTCCTCATGTTCCACTGTGGAAGGACACTTTATGAAAAAAAGAGTGGACCATTTTTCTACCTGTCCAAAGTAATGGAAAAACACACATAGGCACATCGTTTAAGTAGCATTTAGTGCTTGTCTTTGTCAATGCCTTCTGCCCTCCTCTCCTTCTGCTTCTCCTGCTTCTCCTTTCATCTGTAGGTGGAGAGTTACATGGAGGCAAGACTGTGGAACACAATATTCATCTGGGCACAACACCAGGTCTCTGATTTCAGTTATGTGCAGTAGACCATCATTACTATAATGTATTTAGAGTTTGTGTTTACTCATTGCGCGTGTGTGTGTGTGTGTGTGTGTGCGTGCGAGTGCGCGTGTAGCTGGGCCTTCCGCTGGGTACCATCAAAGCTACGGTACTGATTGAGAATGTTCTAGCAGCATTTGAAATGGAGGAAATCCTCTATGAGCTCAAAGACCACTCAGCAGGTCTCAACTGTGGAATCTGGGATTATTCTGCGTCTTTTGTCAACAAGTTTGGTGAGCCTATAAATGTATCTTGTATTTGCTCTGCTGAGGTTTGGATACATAAACACTTATTCCAGAGCCTTCAACTTAGAAGGGACACAAAAGCAACACAAAAGACTCCAACTTTACAGTACTTTACACTACATCTGAGAGAGATCTACGCAGATGACACACATATACCTTTCGCTGAGACCTAGGGACCCAAATGTTCTAGCAGCTGTATTAAACTGCCTAAATGATGTCAAGTGTGGGATGGTGAAAAAAGTTATTCAGATAATGTTTAACCCTCAAAATAAGTGTAGCATTGGACAGAATGGTCAGAAATCTAATGTAATGTTTGACTCAGAAATGTCTTTTTGAGCCTCAATTAAAGAAAGTAGTCCAGTCATGTTTCTTCCAGCTAAGACCCATTTCAAGAATAAAACCATTCCTCTCATGACTAGAGAAGGTAGTCCATGACTATATTTTGTCAAGACTGGACTAGTGCAACTGTCTCCTATCTGGCCTAGGTTACACTCACACCTGCAGCAGCTAGGCTTCTGACTGGTGTTCACAAAAGACACCACATCAACCCAATCTAGGCCTCCCTGTCACTTTTAGAATAGATTTATATGTTTTATTGATCACGTTAAAGGGACTAGCTTCCAGCTATATTACAGATCTCAGATGGCACCTACTTGTTCCTTTCAAAGTCCAGGTTCAAAACGAAAGATGACTGGGCTTTTGCCATTGCCTACATGTATTTAGTCTTTTAGTGTAGTGTAGTGTTTATTAGTGTTTATTTGAAACATTGTTTATTTTTATTTTTTTAATTGATTTGATATTTTATTTGATTTTTATTGATCATTTTGTTATTGTTATAATTTGCTTTTATAATTCTAGAATTTTCTAAGTTTATATTAATGTTAACTTTGTTCTGTCTCGCAAAGCACTTTGTAAACTCTGTTTTTAAAGGGGTTCTATAAATAGATTATAATAAAAAATATATATTATTATTATTAATAATAAATAATAAGATAGGATCATTGTATATTTAATTCCAGACGATACCTCATAAGTCAGTTTGGCAATGCAAAATGTGAGCTATACTTTGATAACCACTGCTGTAGAACATGAGTATCCAGTGCTTCTCCCCAGGTCACAGACAGGCATTCCTGCTCCCTGACCGCAGTAAATATGTCAACATGGAGAAGCGGTTTCTGTGCCGCTACATGGACCTGTTGGTGCAGACGTGTCACAGGCGGCGTGCTCTCGCCACGGGAGGGATGGCAGCCTTACTGCTACCCCAGGACAAAGACAGCACCTCCTACAGAGCAGTGCTGGCTACTGTGACAAGGTAAAGCCCTATTGTTTTACCAATAGAGAATGAAAGCATACTGTATACCTGTACGTTAAAAGCATAGAGCCGCACAATTTATGTTTCAAACATAACATCAAGTGTGTGTGTGGGGTGGGGGCTGATATGATAAGAAATGTTAAATATTTTTCTGCTGTGTGATGATATAGTAGTATATATATATCTCAATGTGGAGGCATACTATCTGAAATAGTTTATAGTGATTAGGGCTGGGCGATGTATGGGTATATACCACAATATCTGAATTTTTTCAAAAGAGATATAAGATTAGACAATATCGTTTATATCGATATAGTTATATTATGCGTTTATTCAATACTTTTTCGATTTTTTCATCTCTACCTCCATGCCAGCACTTGGCCTGAGGGGTGGAGTCAGGAGCGAGTGACCACCAGAGAAAGCTCACATGTCAATAAATGTAGCTAAAACTTTTAAATGTCACATTTCCGTCGGGTTTCCTGTTTTTTCTCTATGCCTGAAGGATTTAGCCCACTTTATAGAAAATACAGATATATATATCATGTATCGGTATTCAACCTAAATATATATATCGGGATATTATTTTTGGTCCATATTACCCAGCCCTAATAGTGATGATTATTAAATCAGAACAGCCATGACTTAAAACAACTTACTACAATTGCTAATGAGGGGCACACTTTCTGTGTTTCAAAACTACTAGACTTAACTGTTCTCTTTGCAGGCTGAAGTTGCTGGAGATAAAGGCAGGTGTTGATGGCTTCATGGTGTATGACCTGGGTTTGATAAAACCCATGCAGAAAGTGAGTGTCCTAGCAGAGGCACCTCTTCTGTAAATCATGCGCTAGGCATTCCTTCCTCACTAGTGCCTAGTCTGCCTATATTGAAAGCTTCTGATTGGTTATTTCATGTCAAGCACATTCATCTTTCACAGCTATTTGAACTTCACACCCAAGGTAATAACCAGCTTCATCTGATACGAGATGATCTCACTGTGACCCCTGATGACCTCCTCTGCATGCCTGCGGTGAGCCTCTATAACCTCCCCAGAACCCCAGCTACAACGAAATACATACTGGCATTTCTTAATTGTGTCTTAAGGGTACACAAATGATCATGAATTAATGCATTTCCTAAAGTTTAAGTGCACCCTAAAATGTATTTTTTGAACTGTCAGCGAAGTAATAGAGTTGATCTGTGATGAGACACATCACTGGCGTTAATATTGACAAAATTCATATTACATATTATTCCCTGAAAACAGAACTACACATCATATCCGTTAATCACTCCACGACCTGTCTGGTTTAAACCAGTACACTCTACGCTCATATGTCATCAAATTAAAATGTTAACGTTCATGTTAACTCAAATAATCGGCAGCTCTGAGTTGTTATCAAACAATCTGCCAAGCACCAATGCTGATGGGTTTAAACTAGCGAGTGCAAGCCCCTCACACACCTATGTCCTCTTACCCCACTAAGGTTGTAGCACAATTAATTTGAGGATCTGGTGTCGCTCCAAAAGATCAAGGAGTGTCTCTCTAGTGTATAGATGTATGCCTATTCACATATACAGTTGCAGTTCCAATGCAAAATTAGTAGTGATTTGGCATTTCAAATGTTCCCAAATGTCTTATTAATATCTAACAATTATTGTGTGTCACCAAGTCACGTGCTCCATTAATAAATGACAGTATGTGTTGCCCGTTTTCATTAGGGAGGAGTCACTCTTTACGGCTTGAAATATAACATTGCAGTTGGCGTCCTCTTTATTAACTCTTGGCTATCAGGTAAGTTCACAACATTGTCATTGCTGTCTTACATGAGACTGTGAGGCAGGCCAACGCTAATACTACATAATGCCTCAATTAGTGAGTGATTGTTCCTTTCTTTATTGCTAGGTAAAGGCCATTTTTTCTACAGAGGACAGGTTGAAGATTCAGCCACAGCAGAGATCTCCAGATCACAGGTAGGTTTAACTAGAATGGATAGCTAAACCTCATAGTCTCAGCCTCTTCCGTTCATCAGCACATCACATAAGTGACTGATACCTGCTAAGGACTTGTAAGCATGTCATCAGAAAGTGGGGTAGTAGATTTGCGTTATCACTCAAAAGACTACATCATTCCGGCATTATGTTAGTGTGTAGGCTAACCATAGACTACTTAACAGACTTACAAGACCTGCAAACAGCCAGACGTGTCTTTAGTTACCAACGAATACCTCAGTATAAATTTAAGTTGACTTACGTAGTTGGTTGTCGTGCATGCTACCAAACAAGTAAATGTATGTGGGTTCGTTTTGAAGAAGTGAGCTAAAAATAAGCCTGTAGATATTTTATTTTAGCGGGTGAGAATCCAATGTTGCGTTCGTCATGTCCGGCAAGTGCACAATTTGAGACGATACTACCCTCTCGAAATGTACGTACTACGCGAGTAAGTACAGAATGTGCATAGTGTACTTAGCTGAAGTGTACTTAGTGAAGTGCATGATTTGAGACACGGAAGTGACTTCAGACTTGACTTCAGACTGTTACTCCAAAGACTTGAGACTCGACTCGGACTCGAGTTTTGGGACTCATGAACAATATTTTTTAATAAACGAATTGTCTGACAAGGAAATTTCCCTCCTTTATTATCAAGCGTGCAACATACTTCCTTCTCTCATGGTTAGCGCCTTGTGGGCGTGTAGGTGTCCATATAGCCTACGCTATTATTGCGCAGTTATTGCGCAGAGGTCCGTGCATACTAAATCTTCAGGACCGAGGTGAAATCAGTTTCATATTCAAGATTCAACAGACATTCACATTCGTACCTCCGTCCAGGCTCCCTTCCA
>JAODUK010067412.1:0-16895 GCA_027564635.1 Typhlichthys eigenmanni
TTGGGGTCCCCTGCTGGAGCTGCTGCCCCCGCGACCCGACTCTGGATAAGCAGATGAAGATGGATGGATGGATGGATGGTGTGGAGTGATTGTTGAGATAGCAGGTGGCTGTTACATAGTTTATAAAAATATTTAAATAAACTATGGAACACTGGAACACAGAAGTTAGAATCTAAATGCAAAACACATTTTAAAGTTGTAGTATAGAGTACTACAATTTTAGACATTACCCTAACCGCCCATCACCCAGCCCATCACTAAATGTCCAGAAGATATATAACCCCAATTCCAAAAAAGTTTGATTTGTAAATTATTTTCACTGTGTGCCATATTGAGAACACTATACATTATTTGATGTTTCTTGTTAAAGTTATTGTTTGGATATTTTTATATATGATGGCAGCAACACGCTCCAAAAAAGTTGGGACAGTTTAGTGTTTGCAATTGTATAACATCGTTTTCCATTTAGCTACACTTATTACAGCAAAGTGTTTGGGCACCGAAAACACATGGTTTGTTAGGTTTAGCAGTTACCTCCCATTTTCAGGTCTTCCAATTGTACGGGGCTTTCATTGCCATATTCTGTGCTTTGTAATATATCATACTTTCTCAGGTAAACCACACACGTGAGATGAAGTCAACATGGCAAATAGTTGGAATCAACAGCCCTCATATGTTAAAATGTAAAGGTACCATCCAAGCTTTCATCAGAGGTAGGTCCAGTTCCTATCAGGGGTGTGCCAATGCTCATGGCATACAATAGGTGAGCTGCACGTCTGTGACTGGTAATGCACAGGTATGTATGGCGTCTCCCTGATGCCATCTTTTCCAGGAACATCTCTGCATTTTACAGTAGGAGAAAACAAAATGATTCTGCGCAGATTACAAGTGCATGGTTGCATAAGAAGAGAGGTGCTCTGTTCTTCTTTTTCTGCATGTTATCTTGACTTGTTGCTGATTGAGAAAGTGCTTATGAAGCACAAAATATATAAATACAAAGGCCCTGCACAATTTGAAGACCTGAATACTAAAATTGGGAAAAATTATATTTTCTAATCTGCACAAGGATGTCTACACCCAAACACATACACACAGAAACATACAAGGAGGGCCATGGGGCTTTAGAATATAGGGTGCAATGATGTTTCAGATATACAGTACATCCAGTGAAGAATTGTAGTGCAGAGTGATAAACGATATCCAATGTTTGCTGACATTGGGCAGAAGCATTCATGTAAATCAGAAAATCCAGCACGAGTAGGAAAGTTGCCGACACCAAGGATTTTCTATCTTGAATGGATAAGCTGTTCGAAATAAATAAATAACTAAATAAATAAATAATTAATATTAATTAGCTGTCCCAGACCTGGAGGCATGTAGGATGGTCATTTTTTCCATCCTGCCATTGCCACCAACAGAGCCAGGTTTGGCTGTGATGTATAGACGACTATGGCATGTGTCATCTGAAGACTGAGGAGGCTGATGACCAACTGACACAAAGGATATCACTATATGGCCTTAATGGTTAGAGTAGAAATAATGCCCTGCAGGGGAGACAGAATAGGCTAAATATCCGTAGTTTGTGTATATCAATATTCACATCAATCTGTCGAAAGTAGTTCAATTCATACTGCTCGTTGTTTGTTCATCCTTGTTCAGTTTCCATTGTACTATCTGTTCATAACCATGGAAAACAAGAAATTGGAGGATGGCCATGACCTCTGCCCCAAGTGTTTGGCCATCTGAGGAAGGCTCCCTCTGATCCCTGCATTAACTGTAGTATTCTACCTCTGTCTGTGAGACAGGCCAGACTACATGAGGTTGAAACCTTGGTTTTTGCTGACCGGCAGCCATCCGGCGTGGTTCGTCACGGACGCGTTGGAGGGCGTGGAGCGCCCCTCTCGTCGAGAGGTTGACGCGCTGCGGTTTGAATTGGAACGTGTTAAGGCCATGTTACAGGTGCCTGTGCAGGCTGCCCCAATCTACTCTGACCCTAGAGAGAGGGGTGAGCATGAGGACATGAGTGTTGATGCCGTGTCCACCGCAGCTTCGAACACCATGTTCCAGGACCAGGAGGGGACGACATGTGAGGCTCCCTTTTCTGAATCTGAATCCTGGGAGCCGGCAAGCTTGGAGGCCAGAGAGGGCTCCCTGTCTTCCCAACAAAACTCTGATGGGCCGTCCTCTTTGCGGGCCACACTCCATGCTGCCTTGGCTAAGCTGGGCCTGGATGATCCGCCGGCTATAGTGCCGGCGTCTAACCCTTTATTCCGGAGAGCCCCAGCCATCCCTCCTTTTCTGGAGGAGCTTCATCGCTGCTGGGGTGACCCTCGCTGGCACATCACGGCAAGGATGCGAGGGCTCTTTCAGCTATGAGAAATGCGACGGCTCACGATCTCGACTGTATGCCTGCCGTAGATCTGTGTGTGGTCTACCTCATTCTCTCCCCTGATGACACTTTGAAGGACGAGGCTCGCTGTCCCAGGCCACAGTGTCATGGCACAGACGACCTGATTTCTCGAGCGTATGACATGGCGTGTGGCCGCGGGCAGCACCCCCCCAAGGCCCCAAACCGGCTTTAGACTAGGTTCTGAAGGGGGACGACCGGCAGCAGCAGCTTGCGTACTGGGCAGCCCATGTGCCGGACCCATGGGTCTTGGAGTACATCACCAGGAGCTACAGGCTGCAGTTCCGACGCCGGCTACCTCCTTTTTCAGGGATCAAAATTACCTCGACGCCGGACCCATCCAAAGTCCGAGTCCTGCTCCAAGAGGTCAGGTCTCTATTACAGAAGGGACCATCTTGAAAGCAGAGCCACACGCACGGCATGTTGACTTCTACTCCACGGTTCCAAAGAGGAAGGGCACTTTTCGTATTGTTCTCGACCTGAGGGGACTGAACATCTTTATGAAGGTTCTACAATTACGGATGTTGCAGACGGTCGATGTCCTCCAGGTAATCTCAAGAGACAAGTGGTTCACGTCTGTGGATCTAAAATACGCTTATTTTAATGTGCCTATCCATCCAGAGCACAGAAAGTATCTTTGCTTTGCCTTTTTGGGCGAGGCGTTCGAGTTCGATCCATACATGAATGTATGTGTGTGTGTATATATATATATATATATATATATATACGTACATAAACATATATATCTTATGTGATTTGTGTAGCCTAATACATTGTTTTCAAAGAAAGGTTAAAGATAAACAATAATAATTTGGTAAATTGAGAGCTTACAGTACGTAGTAAGTAGTCTTTACTGCACAGTCTACCGTAGAGATCTACTCTGCCAGTCTCTTCTGATGGAAGCCAAGTCAACCCAACCATTTAAATTACGCCAGTCTAACATCTTTATACAATATACAGTATATAATTGTAGTCCTGGGTTTCTCTGAAGACTAGTGTTACAGTCAACAACAAAACATAACCCGGGCATACTGTATGAACATTTTGTTTAATGGATCATCTTCCTTTGTCTCTGATAGTTCTGTGGTAGAGATGGGAGTTGTGTAGCTGACAGGACCCAAATATGGCGGCGCAAACCTACAGGGACGTCACATGGTCTATGAATTCAATTTTTATTTTATTTAACTATTATTCTTCAACCTAGCAAATTCAAATGGAATTTGCATATTTATTAATATATGTATTAATGGATTTTGTATCTGTCATTTCATTATTAATTTATGAATTGAGTGGCACAAATGGGGCCCCAGAGAAATATATAATTATAGGCTAGCAGAGTATTATTTTGAATATTCCTGTTCACACGCAATAACAAAATGAAAATGTGTCTACCATGGTGTAGCTAATAACTCTAAGTCTTTAATCCCATCGGTGAGAAAGTCACACCAATCATGAAAGAATGATGAATGGATATGTTTTTTAATGTTTGTCATCTATCTAGACTACAGTAGTCAATGAACATATCTAGGCATAGTTGCCTTTAGTTGGTTAGTATGGCCTCTGATTGGCCAGTTTTTGGGACACGGGTGATCCGTGACGGATCAAGATCTGCTCTTGTAATAAAACCGTGCGACTTTAAAATGCTCTTTTCACATGTAGGCATAATACCTATTTTTTCCACGAGGGGTCAGTGATACAGAATCCTGAAATGTCTTGTTATACAAGAGGAAGAAATATAAGGAAGCGGTGCCTAGCGACCTGGGGAAGCGTCTGCTTATCGCCTCACTAGACTTATATGTTATATTAACGGTAGCCAGAGACCACAACTCTCGTTATTAACTAAATGGACATCTGATTAATAATGTTAAGAACGCCTCCCAAAAGAAAAGGCCCTCTACAACTTTTCCAGAGAGAGGCGGACCATATTAAAAAACAGGTTTGTACAGTAGCCCAAATATGCATGTGCAAGCTGGTACGGTGTTACTACTTGGCGGTGGTATCATTACCACCCAACGTCTGTGTCAGCCGTACTTACATAGATTTAGTTATGCAAACAGAGGATTACGTATATGGCGGGCCAATTACGGTACTATCAAGGTTCCCACTGGTCATAGGATTTATGGAATACAGTACCACCGTAGCCATGGCATTAAAAGAATCCCCTATAAAACCCTAACCCTAACCCTATTCCAGACATTTAATAGTCGGAAGTAGGGGGATTTTAGAATGTTTTGGGTTGAATTATGGCATATCAGGAAATTTTATTTGCAGCATGTGTAAATTTTAGTAAAGTTGCCATTCATAAAAATTATACAGTTGTTACGCTTAATTCTGTGTCCTGCCGGATTCAGTGACTCTTTCGAAAATGCGCATGCGCCACCTCCAATCATGCACAATCTATTAACGGGAGTGTGATTTCTCGTGCACTTTTTCGATTTGCTGCGCGCTCCTAATTTGGTTGTGTTTTTCGATTTGCTGCGCGCTCCTGATTTGGTTGTGTTTTTCGATTTGCTGCGCGCTCCTGACTTGGTTGTGTTTTTGAATTTATAACGTGTTTGCACCTGTCGGCCACCGTTCACTGAATCCGGCAGGACACAGAATTAGGCGTAACACCTGTACATGTATTACGATTTGTTTGTGCACGCTTGCGCATGCAAAATAAAAATGTGTGCTCAAACCGTTTTTGAAAAATGAAAAATTATAATGTTTTTATGACGTGACGTCGCCCAGTGTAAATGACTCCAAAGTAGTTCGCAAAATGAACATATGTGTTTAATTATTTCGTAAATGAAGCTTGACGAGTGACGTCATTCAGCACCCCATTGATGCTCACATTACAAGTGGTCGTTTGTCCTTAAGGGCATTTGACATTTGACTTACTGTAGAGTGGAAAACTGTAATATCTACATGGATCATGGATACAGTAGCAAACTCATATAATGGTAGCCTACACCCATTGGAAAACAGTAACCTAATGGACTGCAGATTTTTGCAATTAATCCTATATCAGGATTTTTCAACTTCGGTCCTTGAGGGCCACACCCTACATGTTTTAGATCTCTCCCTGCTCAAATAAGCCTGATTCAAGGTTGTTAGAAGCCTGATAAAGACCTGTTCATTTGAATCAGGTGTGTTGGAGCAGGGAGAGATCTAAAACATGCAGGATGCGGCCCTCCATGACAGGAGTTGAATAGCCCTATCCTATAGAATAGTAAATCCTATTATTTCTGTTCATTGTTGTTTCCTTCCTACCAGGTTGACAGCCTATTGAAGGATGCTGGAGATGGTACTGCCAGCACTGATGTGCTCAAAAGGTGAATCATTTATTTGAAAGAAATAGCTTACCCCAAAGTTTAATCAAGAGTTTACCCATTTAGTATACCAGGTGTATTTTACAGTAACCTGGTTTGTGTGGTTTCTTCTAACTATATCATGAAAAATCCATGTTTGTAACAATGTAGTTGCCATAAATGACAACTACATTAGGCCTCATGTACTAATGTGTAAGCGCCCGTTTTAGGCATTATTTCGTTGCACTTTGCACCTTAAAACATGGCATTGTATGTACGCACATGGCAAAAACGCACTTCTGCCTGCTGAAAAAACACAGGACAGTTTGCGCTTTCTTATTCATGCATTTGTAAGGGTGGCCAGCAGATAGCTGTGCAGTGAAGTTAATCCTCACTGTCCTACACCTCATACGATGCTCTGGCGACGCAGGCTAGGGTCGATGGGTTTTAGCGACCGCTCTCTGCGTGGGAGATTGGGGTTTGATTCCTGGAGGGGGACAGACGATCTCCGTCACACATTCATGGGAGGGTCGAGAGGAGATTGAGAGTGTTGCGCAAAAATCTGTGAGGAGATGCGCAAAAGAGAGTGATTACCTATTTCGTTGAATGTATGAAAACTGCGATGCAAAACGCAGGTGTTATCCCATTGAGCGCGTTTCTTTGAACAGGGGAAGCATGC
Organism: Typhlichthys eigenmanni; assembly: GCA_027564635.1. NCBI lineage: Eukaryota > Metazoa > Chordata > Actinopteri > Percopsiformes > Amblyopsidae > Typhlichthys > Typhlichthys eigenmanni. Next base: position 6,377 of record JAODUK010067412.1, read on the forward strand.
AACGACAAGATTAATCTCAGCAAGAAGAATACACAGGCCATGGAGAGTCGTGAAGGATTTATAAAGTAACCCTATAAAAGAGTGCACTAAACACTTGCACTCCACAACATAGAGAAGAGGATTATACTTTAAATCAAATTACAATCCTAGTTAATTACACAGCACTTTCAACAGGGCCATTTTGAAACATTACATTGTATGCTGTTTGATTAACTGGTTGTTGCAATCATTACATTAAGCATTTATAGCTGTATTGTGTATTGGTTACTCATGGTATTTAACAAAACAAACAAATAAACAAGATAATTTATATCAGTGTTTTTTTTTTTTTTATATGTATCAAACGGTTTTGAATTAGATTTGCTGTCTAATACGTCTGACCAGTTTTTTTGATTGCACTAAGTTTTGAATGGTCATATACATATATAATATAGTAGCACAACAAAAAAATAATTTTTACATTTCCCTTCACAATTAGTTGCCTCTTGCATTGATACACATCGGACCAGGGGTCTCATTTATAAAAGTGTGCGTAGAATTCAAACTAGCATGTTGTGTACGAACAAAACACAGAAAGTGCGCATGGTCAAAAATACTAATACTAATCCCAAGACAGTTTTCCTTTGTAAATCACAACCTACGAGCACCTTGTCCCACCAAATGAACGCCCACAATTGCTTATAAATGCTCACTGACTCTCCCTGAATAAATATTAATTGATGACTCCAATGATGGAAAACCCAACAGAAACCCAACAAAAGTAATTTCACCCAATTACTAGAGATTAGTGGTTAGTGGGGAATTCCTTTTTGACAAACTTTTTGTCAAGTTTGAGAAACTGATCTAATATGACTTCTACAATTCCCTTCCATCCAACACCAACAAAAGGCACGAAGACATATGTAGCCAAGATATAGTTGAAAGTAACATGTAGGAAATGTGCATATAACACTGATGTATTATTTTCCATAGATTCAGCATAAAAGTAATGCATTCTATGTGGAACGTTCTGTAAGGGTGTTTAATCAGTGTCACCTAGTCATTGTTCCATAACATGCCGAAACTAATAAGGTCAACTTTTGGCTTTTCAAAATGTTATTAATTTAAAAACATCTCAAGTTTCTTCCTTCTGCCATTGGAATCACAGTTTCCCATTTTATCAAATATTTTTGCGTATGCATGGTTCAAAGTGTGCGTGGAGGACCGCACATTCGCCCATCAAGTTTATTTTTTATAGATCCCAACCTGTGCGTGCAAAGTGCCGTACGCATGTTTCTAGCCCCATTTTGTGCTTAAGCAATGTTTATAAATGAGACCCCAGTTCTCTTTTTCCTAATAGATGCCAGGAACTGAAGACCTTGACAAATAAGACAATGGAGACCCTCATAAAGCTGAATAAGGTGAGTATGTGTCTTTTTATTATTAAGTTGATGTACAGTAGCCGATATTCTTAAATTATTGATCGTTGTAATTGTAATAACGCTTGTTTTTTCTCAGGCTGATGAACCAGCGCCGGTAGGGAACTATTATCAGAGGAAGCAGGAAGAGGAGAGGCGACTGCAGGTTCTCATGGAGCGTCTAACCAGCCTCTCTCTGGAGTTGTCGCCCCCAGGACCCAACAGGTCTGTAGGACCATGTCATTTAGTTCAGTCAGGACCACTATAGTCAGAGAGAATATATTTACTTGGGGGTGGGGTGGTTCGCAGCACCCAGCCCACCTCAATGATCTGTGAGAGGATAAAGAGCTTCTCCATTGTTCCACGCCGTGGACGAAATCTGGATTGTTCTCCTTGAATCTTTGGTTCAACTAACAGCCGTAATCTCCTTTCCAGTACCATGGCATACGTTTTTCCCAGGAAGCTGAGGAGTGTAATTACCCGATAGTTGGAACACACCCTCCGGTCACCTTTCTTAAAGATTGGGACCACCACCCGGATCTGCCAATCCAAGGGTACTGTTCCTGAAATCCATACAATGTTGTAACAAGTTCAACCACTACATTCAAGGACTTCAGCATCTCTGAGTGAATCTCATCCATCCCTGGTGCCTTGCCACTGCAGAGCTGCCCCACCTCTTCAGTGACCTCTGCCAAGGAAATAGATTCAGACCTCCCACGCACATCCATCACTGCCTCATCCAATGAGGGCAAATCTCCTGGATTTAGGAGATCCTAAAAATGCTCCTTCCAGCTCTGACCTTCTCCCCCTGAGTTGCCGAGTGGTTTTCCAGAACCATTTTGAGGCCAGCTAAAAGTCCTTTTCCATGAGTCTCCTGAGCCAGAAATTACAGGACAGACTCCCTGACTGCTGGAGTCCACCAGAGAGTTCTAGGGTTGCCGCTGTGGCAGGCACCAACTAGCTTTTGACCGCAGCTCTTGGCAGCAGCATCAACAATGGAGGTCTTGAACAGGGTCCATTCAGGCTCCATGTTGCCCACCTCCTCTGGGAGTAATGCAATGTTTTGTCAGAGGTGCGAGATAAAATCATTCCACACAGTGTCTTCCGACAAACCTTCCCAGCGCACACTTACTATGCGCTTGAGCTTCTGATCCAACTCATTACCAGATGGTGATCAGTTGAAAGCTCAGCTCCTCTCTCTACCCGAGAACATATGGCCTCAGATTTGCTGAAATTACTATAAAGTCGGTCATTCATGGCCATTGATATCTTTGACCCAAGGTACACTTAAGTGTACCTTGTGTTTGAACATGGTGTTAGTGATGGACAAACCATGACTAGCACAGAAGTCCAATAACATCCCACCTCTTGGGCTCAGATCTGACAGGCTATTCCTCCTAATCACACCCCTCCAGTTCTCCCAGTCGTTGCCAACGTGAGTGTTGAAATCCTCCAGTAGGATTATTGAGTCAGTATGTCGAGCCCTATCCAGAACTCCTCCGACCTTCTCCAAGAAGGCCCATTACTCCATGCTGCTGTTAGAGCAACAGTCAGAGTTTTCCTCTCTGCAACTCTAAACCGTATATAGAGGCGAACCTCTCATCCACCGAGTGGAATTCCAACTGTATGGCAGCCAGCCTGGCACTGGTGAGTATTTCCACTCCCGCCCGGCGCCTCTCACCCTGCACAACTCCTGAGTAGGAGAGAGGTCAGGGCTTATCAAGGAGTTTGGTTCCAGAGCTTACACTGTGCGTAGAGGTGAGCCCACTATATCTAGCGCCAGCTTTGGCTTTTTCTCCCCCAGAGGTTACGTTCCAAGGGTCAGTTTCTGCCACCGCAGCCTGGACCACCTACAGAATAGCCACTCCACCTTTTTCATTTGCCTCACTGGCATTGCACCGCTCCCCTATGGTCCATCTCTCAAGTGGTGGGTCCACAAAATGTTCCGACGTTGCCTTTTTGGGCTGGTCCTTACCAGGCCCTACCAAGAGCACAAAGCTCCCGATGACATAGCTTTGAGGATCATCAGGCATCACAAACCTTTCCACCACATCAAGGCCATGATCCAGGAAGGGCAAACATGAACCATTTATTCACAAAATCATAAAAAGAAAGAAAAAAACCCAGTTGTAGTAAATCCACTTAAATATTACTCCTTAGGAGACCAAACTTCGAATTGCTGCAGTGACAATCAACTGGGTTTGTGGTCAAATTATTCAGAGTGCAGGCTATACTATACAGTACTTTACAAGTAATGTGGCCTCTATTGTGTAGTTAAAACTGTCAGAACTGAGATTAAATAGATTAAATATTTAATTTGTCTGAAATGCATTTATGTAGTTTAGTTTGGTACATGGTTTGTTTAGTTTGACTTTTGCTAAGGATTTATCTAGTTCCACTGTAATCATCAGCAAACCTCAGGAGGAAGAATGTAATGAGGATGAAGAGGAGGAGGAGGAGGATGACGATGATGACGATGATGATGATGATGATGATGAGGAGGAGGAGGAAAATGAGCCTGTGAAACCCCCTGCTCAACCAAAGTGTCGTACCTATACTGTCATCAGTGACTTTAAGGAAGAATGGGAGGGGGATCTCTCTGTTCAGGTGAACTGCATTATCTAGTCTAAAATATAAAAGTAAAAAAAATACTTTTTGTTTACCAGGTGTTAAAAGTCAACATATCAGTAAAACTTCAGTATACTTTCTGGTAATAATGCTATGTACTTGTAATGCTTTAATACTTAATGGAAAATAAAGAACTTAAAAGTATAATATACAACAAGTAGGATAATTGTAAGCTAATACACCTTTTGTCAAATTCACCAAATATCTCCTTGCATTTCGCTTTTTTACCATTCTGTGTGTGCTGAAATAAATGATCTGATACTTCAACACACCCTGGCACTGTAAATAAGAACACAAGCAAAGTGGTGAACACCACTCGCACCTCTGTAGTCCCTTCCCAAGGTTTCTTCCCTTTTTTCCCCATGGGGTTTTTAACGGAAGTTTTTTTGCTCAGGGCAGAGGTGTTGTTTGGGGTGTTGTTTGTTTACATGTGTAATTTAGACTGTGATTAAGGGCTATATAAATAAACTTGACAACAATGCCCTATGCTTCACAATGTGTTTACAATGTGCAGGGCAGAGCTTCTGAGGGAGTTTGTTTTGATTTGCGCTCAAACTTAGTAAGTGTTCTCGAGAATGACAGGGTTTGCCTGTAATTGTCACTTCACATTTGATAAATAAAGCACCAACAACACACACTCAATAAATCGTCTTCAATTCTATTTACAGTTACCTTGCTGACTGATAATTGACTGATAATTGCAGTTAGAATGAATGGCTTGATAGCCTTTAGGCCTGTTTTGAATTATATTAGCGACATGACACATAAACCCTCACACAGAATTACTACATCTGCATAGCTAGCTGTTTATCTTGGGCTCAACATTATACTGTACAAGTATAGGAACTGTTGTGTAGGTGCGATAGGTTTATCCAATTGGACACAAATAGTATAATACTACTAATAATACTATGCTGCTTCAGAGGGGGGAGGTGCTGAGGATTGTCAGGAAGACAGCAGATGGATGGTGGCTTGCACAGAACGCCAAAGGCTACAGGGGTGTGGTCCCTAAAACTTACCTGAAGGTACGCCAATCGTCCCCCAATATATTTGCAGAACTTTGGAAATACAATTTTGTATTGTTTTTATAAGACACTGTATTGTGCTGTAATTATTTTGGTACACATTTGCATTTCAAGAGAAAAGGTGTGTTAGTGTAAATAGTATAAATAGTAGGACTGTTTTAACCTTTGCTGACTCAGCCCACTGAGGATAGCAGTGGTCCTGCTGTGGGCGTCAGTGAAGACAGTGGTGACAGCAGTGGTGAGCGTGCCGGCGGGGAAGATGAGGACGACGATGATGACGACGAGGAAGATGATGAGGAAGATGATGACGAAGATGAGGAGGAGGAAGAAGAAGAAGACGGTGCTGGTGCGGAGAGCAGCGAGGTCCAAGAGAAGCGGGGGTGAAGTACCGTCTTCTAGCCATTAGGTGGTGATGTTAGAGCAGCCACACTGAAGGCTACTGTAACTCTTCCCTTCAGCAGATTACCATAGCAGTTACCATGCCAATGAAATGATATTTTGTTGTAACATGGCATTCATTTGTCTGTTTAGCCACTGACTGAGCCACCCATTATATGATTATAGACTTCAGACCATCTATCTAAATACATAATAATCTGTATGGTTGATATTTCAGTTGTAATCCAGCATCAATGACTCCTTCCCTCTTTCTAGTAGCAGAATGTCCAATTCCAACTGGTCCACTGTCAAAAGAGCCTTAGCTGAGGTAAGATTACTGTTAAATGTGTTCCTCTATGTCTATGTGGCTGTGAATCAATACAAATGCCTGTATTGCTCTGAATTGACTTTTTCTTAATTCCTAATTGTTTAATGTACTGGGAGTCTATGGCAGCACCTAGCCTAGACTATGTTAGTCCAATACAGTATATTATATCAAATGTTTACATTATACCAGCCTGTCTCTCTCACAGCTTCAGAAGACCCCCATCCTGTACTTTCTGTGTGTGTGCGTGTGGCAGGTTGATGCAACTGAAGTGCTGTCTGCCATGGGGGCAATACCTTCAGGTTTCCGACCATCAACCCTTACCAAACTGCTATCAGACGAAGGTCAGTGTGCACGTCTATCACGTGTGTGTGTGTGCGTGTGTGTGTAATACGTGTTCATAACATTTATTGTTGGACTACCTCTCTTCACAGGCCCTGCCTACAGAGGCAGTTATTATGTCCAGCCCGGGCTCAGCCAATCACAGCTCTCCTTCAAAGACCTCTTCCTGGATGCAGACACTGGCAGGGTGTGTGTGTGTGTGTGCGTGTGTGTGTGTCCTTTGTGACACACCTTTTCTAGAGTCTCATTCCTGAAATTCAGCACGATATAAGCATACGTGTGTTTCAGTAGTATTCAACATAGATGACGCATTTATGGTATCTTCACAGGAGTTAGACGCCTTTCATTATCTAATGGACAGTATGGTGTGTCGGGCAGATGTGAAGATTATAATATAATACTACTATCCCGCTTCTGTGTCATGTGAAATATTCAAGTTATTACACGTATCTCCTCCTGCGTGATGTAGGTACGTGCGCGGCATGTGAAGACAAGTGTGTGCTTCTCTCTGTGGAGCTGCAAGATGATTCCCACACCTGGGGTCGGAGTTCAGGTGCTGAGCAGACACATCCGCCTCTGTGCCTTCGATGGAGCTCAGGTGTGTGCCCACTGAAAGTGGAGGTGACTCAGCGATATTGTGTCCCCGCGACCTAGGAATGTCTGTGGTCTCCTCTGCAGGGAATTATGGTCCGTCTTATAGTTCCCTAGCTCCCCACCTATACTAATACAAATAATAATAGAATAATATACTTATCTTTATTTATATAGCACTTTTCATACAGAATTGTAGTTCAAAGTGCTTTACAGAGAGGGAATACATGTACACTAGTTGTGCTTTCCATAAATAAATACAGAAGTACAGAGAAAATACATTAATACAAATAGTTAAAGGAATCAGATTAAAAAAAAATAAAAGAATAATTAGAACAGGTGCATAAAGGAATACAATAAATGACATGTTAATAAAAATGGTTAAAGGGATCAGATGAAAGAAATAAAAGATAATTTTAAACCATATCCTTATTGTTGCTATGTCAGAATGTCAGCAGCATGGTATAGCACCATGCTAATCTGGTTGAGGAAGTGCATATTCCAGTAGCAGTTTAGTTATCAGGACATTTCTTTAATGGGTGGTTTTATCCCCTTGTGCCAACTAACCTCAGTGTAGGAATTACCAAGACTCCCTATTACGCATACAAGGGTGCTGTACAGCCTCAGATATACAGACCCTGCATGTATATTCACCAAACAACTACAGACTATTAGACTATGCTTGTTCGGTGGGATTGATACACAGACACCTATGGCTAGTAGACTTAACTGTACAGTACACCCAGATGAGATTGTGTAGACTGTTCGCACTATGAAGCAGGGAGTCCTTAAAACAGTTGCTTGGATGCTTGGAAGATGCTTGGATCCAGTTTTTAATAATGAATCCATTTGTATGCTGTTAAAACTATACAGGTCACACTTTAATTTGACTGCGAAGGTGGAGGGGTCAAACTTGTCACACCACTGAGAGTTGTGAGACTGCTATTACCGCGGCCTATAAAACAATGGCTTTGCCAGTGCCTTGACCCCTTCATAACAGGGGAGGACCCACACTATGTAGAATAATAGGGTATATCATTATTATTAGACTATTTGGGTATATAATTATATAAGAATATAACATAATTGTAGGGTATATAAAGTACCGTACATACAGTACGTACAGCATGTTCATATCTCCATCTCAGATATGAGTGAGTATTCATTGTGTAACAGCCAGCACAACCAGTTTGTGTGACTGAGGGCCATATTTTAATGATCTAAGCTCACAGATTGAAGTGCAAGGCACCCACTGCATTTAGTCCAAATCCATTTTTGCTAGTTTAATGGCGGATTCTGTTGGGCCAGAGGTACTTACGCTCTTCATTATTGATGGGTGTGTTTTGGGCGGAACATACAGTACAATAAGTCACATCACATTCCCTTTACAAATTCAGGTGCACTTGGGTCATAGGCGGATTGCTATTATACCGGCGTGTTGGTGAAAGCTTGCGAGCAGACCATCTACAGCAACAGCAAGAAAGTTCCCTAAAATATGTTGATGTAGTTTACATAATAATATTTCACATTGTACTCTTTTAAATTTTACTCCTTTGCATGTCTGTGTGTGTAACATACAGAGTGTATGCACGTTGTACACCGGCCATAGGCAATACTATCTTGATAATGTGGCGCACCCATTGACTTTAGAGCAGGTGTTTGCTGGTCAATCACTCAATCACTTTCCGCTGCCTCAAGATAGCAATGAGCCAGCAAAGCGCTAGACCACACCTCATGTTTAGACCAACACACCCCACCGGTGTGGTTCATTTACTATTTAAACAATGTGTGTGCTGCATGATAAAATGACAAATGTGTCTGTCTGAAACTATCAAAGACACTTATGTTCCTGCTTTGCGCTGGGTGCAAGACATTTATTTTGTAATAAACAAAGGCTGGGTGGTGGGGTTGGGTCTATGTTAATTTTTCTATGTTAATCTGTTTGGACCTTGGATACGAGGTTAGCGCCAGTTGTATGCTTTGCAGGTGCTGAGTAACATACACACAGTGAGGGCTACCTACACTGGCAAATGTCCCAAGACCTGGACCTTCTCCCCAAGGGTACTACACACACTAAACACAGCTAGCTTCTTTATGGGTGAAACATTGTGAGAATGTATCAACCACTTCTTGTAATTGCGTGCGTGTGTGCGTGTGTGCGTGCGTGTGCCTGTGTGTGTGTTAAAGATGGCAGGTGTTCTGCCAGCCCTACTAGATGGAGAGTGTTTCCTTCGTTGTAGCTCTGAATCTGCTGACCTTGGCATCCTGTTTGAACTGGGAGTTACCTTCATCCGTAATGTGAGCTCCCATCTGCTCACACACGCACAACCATGCACACACACACACACACGCACACACGCAGGCATGCACACACACACACACACGTTAATAATAAATAAATAAATAAAAACACAACTGCAGGTAATACTATTGCCATATATGTGCTAGTCAGAAGCATATGACCTGCCATCTCTATTCTAGCATAGTAGTACTATATAGTAGTACTATATAGTACTACTATATAACGTGATAACTGCATTGTGCTCTAGTCCACAGGAGAGAGAGGGGATCTCAGCTGTGGGTGGGCTTTTCTCAAACTAACTGACTCCAATGGACTGCCCCTTCCTGCTAGGTACTGTACATTCGTCTGGTCGGCGAACGCTCGGAAGTGAGGTTGCGCGGTTGCTAAGATAAGACATCCATCCATCCATCCATCTTCATCCGCTTATCCAGAGTCGGGTCGCGGGGTTAAGATAAGACAACTCAGTGAAAACAAACTGTTAATTGCTATGTGGTCCAAATCAGTGTCAATTAATGCTTCGTGGCATAATACGAATATATACTAAATAACCTAATTCAGAATAATATCAAACTAAATGAACAAAATCCTACATTTGAAACAGTGTCACCACTGTTTAACGTTTGGTTGCTAGGCCACGGCCGTTTGTTGTCACCAAGTTGTCACCGAGTTCTCAAGCGTGCACACACGCACACACACACGCGCACACACTCACAACCTCACACGCACACGTGCACACACACACTAACATGCAGCTGTTTAACATGCACATGTCACACAATTAAACAAACACAGCAGGTCATACTTTCATTTACAGAGGCCTTCATGTCAACACCCTTTGCATAGGGGGCACGCACGCACACACAAACCAACACAGACACACACGTGCACACATATTTCATCACACAAACTTCTTTGTAATTAAACAGATATATTATATCCCTGTGTGTGTGTGTGTGTGTAGGACCTATGAGTTGGCAGTGAATGCTGGCGTCCCCTATAAGCAGGATGTTGACAAGGAGGCCTCTGTAAGCACAGCAGGTAGGCTGTAGGTCCTAGCATAAACAACACTGTCAGGTAATGGCACTTTTCCATTGCACTTGACTTGACTGGTTTGCCGTCGGGCAAACATTGTGGATAGTACCTGCTATCTACTTGTGTTTTGTATCCCCTCTGTTGAGGTTCTAAGCGAGCCCAGGCGATACAAAAGGTGATGTGAAAATACTGCAGAATACTGATTGGTCAGAGAATTGTTACTGTGTCATTACGTGACATTGGACATACTCACAACAGCTTGAACACATTCTTTTTTTCACTTTATATTAAATCACCTTTCAGACCCACAAAACCATCCATCCATCCATCTTCATCCGCTTATCCGGAGTCGGCTCCCAGCTGGACGTGCCTGGAACACCTCCCAAGGGAGGCGTCCAGGGGGCATCCTTACCAGATGCCCGTATCACCTCAACTGGCTCCTTTCGACGCGAAGGAGTAGCGGCTCTACTCCGAGTTCCTCACGGATAGCTGAGCTTCT
>JAODUK010067423.1:0-16895 GCA_027564635.1 Typhlichthys eigenmanni
GATTTTCAAACGCATTTCTTGTTCCTGCTTGTTCCGTTATGAATGGAAACAGGAATTATACTCACGTACACGGACCCTCCTGGATAACAACAGCATCTCCCACTCACCACCGTAAACGCTTTACTGAGTTACCAAGGAGATAGTGACGCCACCATTTAAACCGCGCCGCATTGCATGTTGGGATACCATTAAACCGTCATGGCGGACCCGTTAGTCGGCTAATGTTAGCGTTTACCAGATTTTTCCGGTTTTGCTACCATACTTACTGAAGTACTACAACCACGGATCATAAACTGGGTAAATATCTGGCAAAATAACAGCATCAAAGCACATATACGTTTTTCTAGTATACGCGAATTCTGTTAGAATGTCTGATATTGCTAACAGGTTAGTAATGTAGCTAGCTAACAAGGCAACGGGGCCGCAGCGTGCGTCTGTGTGCTACCCGCCTGCTTTGTTAGCTCCGTTGGGAAGTTGGCGTTATTTAAACAACTCTAAATAATTAGAAATAATTTTACGTTTGTTCAAGCCTATATTATTAGCATAGCCACTTGCTGTTTTTGTTAACTTAGTCCACTCTGGCGCATTTGGAATGCGATTGTTTTTTTAAACGCATATTATTAGCATGCCGTTTTGCGTTGTAGGCCTTGCTAAGTAGACGCCGTATTAAACACGTAAAGTCGCGGTGGTGTATTTTTCTTCTTTGTGCTTGACGTAAGTGAAAGGGATGTCACGTTGAATATGAGGTAGTAGCATGGGTGTTAGCCACAGCAGGGTTGACTGGGACCGCTGCGTAACGTTGATTGTACGGCCAAGCACTGTACCGGTAGTTACATTATTTCCGCTCTTTTCCCCATTTGAGTGGACAAAATTTTTTTTTTATTCCACTTGAAATATGTCAGGATATTGAATTCAATGGGAGATGTGTGATTTGTATTTGACCTACATTTTAAGACATCTTTGCTTTATGTGGTGGCGATGGGAAGACATTCACTGATATTAGGCCATACACACTCGCTTACCACCAATCCATCTTGAGTTGTAATGCAAGTTCATGATCGTTTTGGACATTAAAGCTGCATGTCATGTAGGCAGACTGTAAAGACAAAACGGAGTATATGTATTTTAGGGTTTATGGTATTAATTTAATATTATTCGAAATGAACATGTTTAGCTAGAAGATAAGTTTCCAATGATATTTCCATTTGGGTGAAAAGCCTTTGCTTTCTATCTAGCCACTAGGTGGCAGAGCGATGCAATGTAGGGTCACGCATGCATGAAGATTTTACAAGGTTGTATACTGTATTTTGTCCAATCGTGCACTTTACAATTTAATTCAAGCACAATGCTGTTACAACTTAACTTTTAAACAATGGTATTTATGATGATTCACAGGAAATTCTGCTATGGTATTATGTGGTTTAACACTATGGCTGTACTCTGCCCAAAATGTGAGATTGTAAGATTGATTAATATTATTATTCATAAATATAATATTATACACACTACACTTTGAACAAGTGAGACAGAACTCTAAGCAATATCAGATATGAAACTTGCTGCAGTGAAATGTTATACAAGTCATTTAAATATAGAAAAAATAAGTTTTTAAGCAAATCCAATGTCCCACTTAATGGAGTTGGACTGTACTCATGTATTTTATTATCGTATGCAATACTATCTATCGATCTATCAATCATTAGCCTACACCACATAATGTTACCTAATGGACCTAATTGTTTGCAGGTTTTCATATAATGGCTAAGCTTATCAGCTATGGTTATCAATGGGCCTACATAATATGCTATATGTTTATTTTGGTAGGCTCCAGTCATCACTACAGTGAATAATTACGAAAAATAGGTGTACTGTTTCAAAATAGATTGTGTGAAACTTTAAAATAAGCCTTGAAGCGACGGGGAAAAAAAGTCACATTTTCACTTGTATCTTTCCAGCTGTACCGTTGCTGGAATTATGCAATCGTCTCGGAATAAAGCCCATTAAAACCTTAAAGAACATTTCTTTCACCTGTCACTGTATGCTGTGTGTGTTTTACATGTGGAGCAGCACAACATGGCTAACTTTCTTATGTCAACAACACATGTATGTACAACAGGCAATAGTATTGATGTCTAAAAAAGTCATATATTGCATGATAAGTCAATGGCAATTATCGTGTCAGGCCTAGAAGTAGGGCTACTTCAAATGATCAGAACAAAAAGGTGGTTTTTACATTGTGCTACGTTTTGATGGCAGTCACATGCCACAGCAGCATGAGCACCTGAAGAGTAAACACACACTGTACTATTCTGGATGAACGATGGTCAGAAAAGGCTAATGTGCCTTTTGGAGCTGGACACATTAACTCATTTTGTTTTTCTTCATTGTGCATTATACCAGGGGTGCCTGGTCCTGGAGAGCTACTGTCCTGCATGTTTTAGATGTCTCCCTGCTCCAACACACCTGATTCTAATGAATGAGTTATCAATCTCTGCAGAAGCCTGATAATGACTCAATCATTGGAGTCAGGTGTGTTGGAGCAGGGAGATATCTAAAACATGCTGGACAGTAGCGCTCTCCAGGATTGGTCACCCCTGCATAATACAAAGACATTTATCTAAATCAGGGGTGGGCAATGACCATTTAGACTCTAAATGGTCAGTGTTTGATTAAAGCTAAGATAAATATTTGAATGAATACTTGATAGAAAAATATTGTGATTAGAGTATCAACACTGAACTGTTCACTGAACTGTAGTAATGGGCTTGTCATAATATACATATTTTTTAATGTTTGCTAGTTTGAAAAATGTATATTTGTCTTTCTAAATTTGGTCTTAATGTTCCCCATTTATTTAACATTAGCAATACATTCTATTTGACATCCTGTCTTCTTATATGAACTCTTGGTCTGCTTTTCCATCCAGAGTGACCTAGTGAAGGCAAAGCATCAGTGGAGCGTTGGACTCCAAGACACTACAAGGGGGTTTCTAAGTGATCTGTCACACCTTTTGAGTAATCATCGTGATGGAATGTGCAGTGGACATTCCCTCAGGTGAGTAATAGATGCACTCAGATTATTAAGACTGGAGGATTTGTAAGTATAAAAGGTAGTCAAAAGTGAATTCTAAGGGGGTCAAATTGGTTCATGGATAATCAATGGGCGTGCCGTAAACCTCTTTAACACTAGAACCGCCAAGAATCTCTATACCTAAAACCGCCAATGGGTCAAATGTACCTGTGCGCCTAGATACTGTTTCTCATTCCAAAATGTCACTGTATTGATTGTCTTCTAAAATTAGCTTGTTTAATTGCCTGTGATTTGGTACTCTAGTTTAATAATTATCTAAATGTATAGGCATGTCGGCTAACTTAAGCTAATGCTAGTGGCACTTCGCTGTAGTCGGGAACAGCTGTTCATCCACACCATGAATGATGTAGATTTCGATCGCACACTTGTGTACCATCGCCTAGCAACATATTATGTGTAAAATGCGGCTGCGCAAAAAAAGAAACCTGGCTAAAACAAGTACATTTTACCCGGTGTGGCGGTTATAGGTATAAATGCCCGTATTTTTAATCTGGATATATCTTCACTATATTTAACAATATAGTGCGCAACACAACACCATTTTAGGAAAAGTCAAAGACTGGGAGACTTCATTATATTATTTAAAAAAAAGATCTATGTACAATTGGAAAAACCTCCACAGGTCAAATTTACCCCATGGCGGTTCTAGTGTTAGGGGGTTATGTCGAACGTCATATGAACAACCCGAAAAACAGGTCTCATTGCTTCCGCAAATCAGAAAACATGGTAACCTTACATTAGTTTGACCCGAACTGAATCAGGTAATATAGCACAAATTTTTCGTTTATATACTTGTAAACTCATAAACCGATTAACCAACAATATAAAAGTTATATTTAGAATGGACGCGTGTCTGTATGGCCAATACCGAAGATAATCACAGCCGTGCTTATGACAGTACGAAATGACTTGTAGAACTGTACGAGTGGTCTTATTTATTTGAAAGAAATGAGAATAAGATATTCTACAATAAGCAACACATTATCCTGTACAGTACATTAGTTTGTTACTTTGGGTCTGCCACACTGCAGACAATTATTTTGTATCATCTAGCCTATATTTATTTGTATATTTCTATAATTTGTTCAACCAGTGCACTGAATCTGTTGACAGACTATTCCGATGAGTTAACAGCTTGATCAGGCAGTGGGTTTCGTACTTTGCTCCATTGTTTATAGCCAGTGAATGGTTTTGTGTCGGCTAATAGCTAGATGCTTGATACTGTTAAGTATATGCCAGCTAGTAGCCTATGCAATCCTTTGTTATAGTCCTCAACATAACACAGCTTGTCTGCAATTCAATGGACAATGTAAATGTTATTTTTGGTAGCACCTGGAGGAATCTAGAATAAAATAAGGCATATTCCAGCTCAGAGTGCCTAACCGGAAGTTGGTTCTGCATAACCCCTAATGCAATATGTATATGAAACGTCAGAGCCACTCAGTGTATATATCGGGCCTCAGGTCGCACTCTGGTAAACTATAATTGAATCCGATGCACAGGTGATGATGATGCACCTGAGAGAGACGAAGTGAATGCCAAGGAGGGGAGCGAGACTCCGCACAAGAAAAACAAGAAGCACAAAAAGCACAAGAGCAAGAAGAAGAAGCGGAAGAGGAAGGGCGAGAAGGAGAGCACCTCGGAGTCAGGCCCTGAGTCTGACACAGAACCGCCTCCTAAACCAGTCAGGACTACCAGGGCCAGGTGAGATGTTGGAGATGACGCTTACTACCCTGTTAAATCAAGCACTGTAGGCCTGCAGTAGCCTATGCAGTGTGTATGAACAGGCCTCTATGCTGACTTTATCAAGGAGCACATGTGCTCCTAAATTAAAACATTTAGCAGCGCAGCCAAAAAGTTGTGCGCACAGTTGATATTATATTAAGGGGAAGCAAAACATCTCACCGTTATTCACCTTTGTGTTAATTTTGCATTTGTTGTCAATGTATGTTAATCTCTATTATGATGTCTGAGGAGTTGATTGGTCAAACATAATGTAGACCTATTCATAAAATATGTTGTAGCATAGATTTGCTCAATTGTGACATGGTCACATACGCTATTGTAGATTTAATAGTATGCTAATTAACTCCCCCCTCCATCTGAACTTGTGCTGAGTTTTAAATGTCACCCGATACCACAAACAGGACTTTGCAGAATATAGAAAATAGATACACCAATTGTCAAATTCAGATAATGTCAACTTACTGTAACTAAATAACTAAATAGTCTACACAGCCCTGGCCCTGTAACTGGGAACACAAAGTGGTGCAGATTGCACCACGAAACACTTTTCTAGCCTTAGAAATGCATTTACATGTGTGCAGGGGCAGTGCCTCTGAGTCCTATGACATTGAAGGGTGGTGCTTTTGATGTTAGCAAGTTCAAATCAATTATTCTCCAGTTTGACTAAACCTTTAATACATTAACATATAGCCTAGTCTTTAACAAGGCAAATCACCTACCATTAGTTTTCATAGCCATTATGGCAGATAACCTATACTTTTTTTAACTTTTTGCCATTTCATATAACATTGGTTTTTTCCAACAGTAGATGAAACAGCATGTTATGAATGTGTTTCCATCACGGCGTTAACAATCGCTTTGTAGGCTCGTGCAGCGCTTAACATTTTTTGCGCCGTCTTGGAATCAGGGAAATCCTTTTTTGTAAGAAGGCTGTATCAAGTGCAGCTATTGTGATGCTTCGTGGTGTGAAATACAAAAACTCCCTTCATAGCAGTTTTACTTGGTCTCATTAAATAGTACATTTACTTGACAAACTCTTAGGCTTACATTTATGTGATTTTAGATCTCACCTTTATTGACACCGACATTTAACCTATACATGCCAGCTTTGCAGGTCACGCATTTGGCTTCACACGGATCCGAAGACCGAGACGTCAACTCGTAAATGTTGTGTGTAATTAATCTTAAAAAATGTTGTGCCAACGCTCGAGACGTGAAGGCGACACATTATGTCCCAATATCATCTGAATACAAGCCAGCTAATGTTAGCTAACTAGTGCAGCCATGGCAAACCATCCAAGATGTCAGCTGTTGAAAATTAGGCCTACCGAGCTTCGTAAAGCTGGTAATGAAATGGCATAGTCAATTTGTTATTTTTGATTATACCGTGGTCTAGTAAAAGTTGGGATGCACAGCCTAAATTAGCTACCGGGAAAAAAACAAAAACTATGCCGGTATCTATAATCACACCCCAATGTCCAGAGCTTACTTGCGCTGCCCCCTCCTGTTGATTTCTTGTATTTACCTATAAATAATAGATTATCGTTTTCCCATTTCTGATTTTGCCTTAAAAGTAAAGAATTCACCTATCTTTAAATGAAACGATTACAAAAGTGCACCTATGCTGATTGGGCTTTGTAGGGCAGTATTAATAAACCTTGATTACTTTATCTATCAACATGCCTCCAGCCAGCGCCGGAGAAGTAGCCTGGCTAACGTAGCCTACATTAGCGGAACCTAGAGCCTATCGGTAGCCTACTGGACAGTTGTTTTGTGATATGCACAAAGCAACGTCATAATTCAATGGTTTGTGCCGCAGTTCTTCCAAATGAGAGCAGTGTCTGCCTGCCTGTGAGTACTGTGCAATCAGTCGACCCTCTATGGCCAAAGCAGTGACTAGCGCGGCAGCCAGGATGACATGGATATGCGTCCATGCTGTAATAATTCACTCACCGTGGCTCACTTTAAGTGAAGGCGGCGCGTTCTTCTGTATGGGTTAAGGTTTCTTTTTGTATGCAAACCCCCTTAAACTTACATGAACTCAGGCCCATGTTAGAACAGTCTTTACAATAACCTACAAGCAGCAGTTTGAGTGATGATAATCCCGTCTTTTGGACAGTGCCAAGGCACATTAATTCCAGTTTTGCGTCTAATTTAAAACCCGCATGTGTTAAATCTACTTCGTATTATAGCCATGGCACATGGGGTAGACTGGCACATGGGAAAGGCTGTCTTAGTTTAGCTAGAGAAAATGTCATGAACGATCTCCCATTGTAATTTTACGGCTCCTAACGAGTCCTAACTTATTTTTAACGTCCTGCTGACATAATTAAATGTTTAAAAGTGCTCTTCTCTCTGCAGTGCCAGACTTGCAGCAGTTTCAGGGCCTGGTGAGCAGGTTGCGTCTAAGGACGACTCCAAACGGGACAGCATCACAGGTGAGTAATGGCACGATGTCCAAGGCACACGGATATCTTCTAAAAAATAAACGTTTGCATCTTTCCATTGCCTCTGAAATGCTTGTTTTCCGCTACTGCACAGATTACATTGACACCGAGGGAGACACAAAAACCAAAAAACACAAGAGGCATGCTGCCAAGAAGAAGAAAAAGAAGAAAAAGCGAGATGAAAAGCAAGACAAGAAGTCCCCTTCTCGCTCCCCTTCTGAGAGCAGCTCGGCTTCCGGGTCGGAGTCTGAAGCAGAAGGAGGGAAGGCCGGGGATGGCAAGTATTCCCCAGCAACAGCACCAGACCTGCAAGAACCAGTGTCCAAATTGGGCTCCAAGGGTAAACGAGCAGATGAGAAGATGGCTCCTGTCCTCGCTCACAAGCCTGAGCCACTGGCTGTGAAGGTTGAAGAGATGCCGGATAATGACACTTCTCCAACCGGAGGGAAGAACAGTAACACCAACGGCACAGCAAAGGGTGAAAGGTCGCCCTCTGCTGACCAGGATGACAAACTTCATGCAGCAGTGGTTAAAGGTAAAACAGACGACGACCACGGAGATGGTAGTTTTGGCAATTCCCAGGAGCTCCCTGACATCATCCCCAAACAGGATGGAACCACCCCAAGAGACGAGCCCAACCTTAAAGATCAAGCCACACACAGGAAAAAGGTGAAGGAGCAGGACTCGCCCAAGTCCAGATCCCCCTCCCCTTCAAGAAGTCCCGCTATCAAGAAGACCGACTCAAGTCGCTCTCCCACACCAAGTCCCAGCAGGTGTCCACCCGATCAAATCGCCAAGGCGGCCAAACAGAGGTCAAGAACTCGCTCCAGGTCTGTCTCCAAAGGAAAGCGCTCTCCGTCGCCCAAGAGAAGCAGGCCGCTGTCTCGCTCTCAGTCCCGCTCTCCATCACCCAAGTCTGACAGGAAGTCTCCCTCCCTGTCAAAGTCCCCCAAAAGACCTGTCCACAAGTCCCGGACCCCAAAACGAGACCGCAAGCTGTCGAGGTCCACTTCTCGCTCCCTCTCCCCTGTAAAGAAAACCAAATCCCCAAAGAGGCGGAAATCGACAACTCAATCTCCCAAACGAAGAAGGAACTCCCCATCGGTGTCCCCAAAGCGTCGTCGCTCCCCATCCCCTAAGAGGAAACTGTCCCCGAGACGCAGCGGCCGCAGGTCCCCCTCTCGTTCTCCGCGGAGAGGCCGGAGATCAACGTCGCGGCCTCGGGCCGCCGGCAGACGATCCAGGACGCGCTCACCGAGAAGGAGCGGAGCTGCCGCTAGGCGCTCGCGCTCTCGCTCGGCTGCCAGGGCCCGTCGTTCCCGCTCCCGGCGGGCTGTGCGACGCTCGTGGACGCGCTCGCCGCCCAAGCGTGGTGGTCGGCGCTCCAGGAGCCGCTCTCCGTCCCGCCGCCGACGCTCCCCTCCCCCTAGGTCCCGACGTTCCCGCTCGCGGTCTACCCGGAGGGCACGGCGGACCCGCTCGCGCTCCATTGTCACCCTGAGGCGTAACCGCCGTTCCCGCACCAGGAGTCCTCGCAAGAGGACCAAGTCCAGAACACCCCCGTCCCGCCGGCGATCCAGGTCTCCGGTCAGACGCCGCTCCCGCTCTCCAGGCAGAAGGGTTCGCTCCCCGCCCAGGTCCAGTAAACGATCCAAGTCTCGCTCTCTGCCTCGGCGATACAAATCAAAATCCCACTCGCCGCCTACAAGGAGGAGGTCTAAATCCCCCAGGAAAACTGTCAGGAGGTCCAAGTCCAAATCCAAATCCCCCGTTGCCAACAGGTCCAGGTCCAAGTCCAGTGACGGGGCATCCGACAGCGTCTCCCCAACTCGTTCCACATCCTCCTCTCCCGTTAAAGACGTAAAGCCTCCCTCTTTGTCCAAGGCAGACACCAGCCCCGATCCGGCGGCCAGCCCCGATCAGGCGGCTAGCCCCGATCGGGCGGTCAGCCCCGATCCGGCGGCCAGCCCCGATCCGGCGGCCAGCCCCGATCCGGTGGCCAGCCCCGATCCGGTGGCCAGCCCAGATCGGGAGGACAGCCCAGATCCGGCGGCCAGCCCCGATCGGGAGGCCAGCCCCGAGAGGGCGGCCAGCCCAGAGCGTGACGTTAGTCCAGAGCGTGAAGTCAGTCCCGATCAGCCGGCAGACCCAGAGCAGGCGGTCAGTCCTGATCAGCCGGCAGACCCAGAGCAGGTGGCCAGCCCAGAGCAGACGGCCATCGACAAGGCAGCCGAGGAGGATGGGGAAGCGGCATCTGCTGCAGCAGCAGGTATGAGATGTGTCGTATGGTTCACTGAAATGTTGTGATACACAAGGGAATGTCTTTCCCAAAAGAATGTGATTATGTATGCACTGCTTGGGAAAACAGGTAGTTCAAATGTTGTGAGGTCTTGTTTTGTTAGATCTCATTACAGAAGCCTCCGATTTTTTTTGCAGGGAATTTTTATGCAGCCATATGTACACGTGTAATACTTGGAAAGGAAAATAATACTGCCTAAGAGGGATTACTTTGAAATGAAGATATATATTTTAGATTCTATTGTTGCATGTTTTCTGGTGGTTCTACACACTCATAATGCTGCTATATAAATACACAGCAACTTTTAACATGGCCAGTTTTCATCGGCCTAAATAAAGCTACTTGCGCTGAAGCAGCACGCATATACGCAGCACTGACTTCAGGTGCACGTACCCAGTAACTTCTCATCTACCTCTGTATGCTGTGACTGTAGCTGCCTAGTTCCCAGTGTAGACGTGAAATATGTCTGTGATGTAGGACGTCTTGAGGCCTTCATTTGGATTCTCACTGGAAAGAATAAGCTGTGTGGCTTACTTTGATCAATCTGTTAAATGGAAGCTGCCTTGTAAAGTCTAATACAGGTACATTTCATGAGTGCAAATAAAACATGTCTGCATATAAATGACCTAGAACGGTCAAATAAAAAGTGATGGCTGTACAATGTCAGGCTGTAAAATAATAAAGTATGGTCTATGCCATGACTTTGCTTTCCCCCAGTGGCTGTTCTCATCAATATTTCTATATCCTGCTACTGGTGTGTATTTGACATATTGCTGGTGTCTCATCAAAGTCGTCCTTGCACCCCGCAGGCCCGTGGAAGCCCTTGCCTCTAGCCAATGTTCCCAGTCCCCAGGCTGCAGTCACCAAGCCAGAGGTGAAGCAGCGGGAAGCTCCGGGCAGCCCGGCCAGCTCGTCTGGCTCCGCCTCCAGGTCGGGCTCCCCTGAGCACATGACTGGCCAGGATGCGTCAGACGATTCCGCCGCCTCCGACGTGGAGGAAGAGGACTTGGCCTCCCCCGTGAAGGCACTGACCCGTCAGCGAAGTTCCTCCGGCTCTGCCTCCCCGTTGCCGGTGAAGAAGCAGCTGTCAAAGTCTCGCTCACCTGTCGCCCGCAGGAAGATGTCCCGCTCCACGTCGTCTCCAAGACGATCCACGTCTAAGTCGGCAACAAAAAAGAAGTCCAGGTTTGTCACCGCAGGGACTCTTTGTTAAATAAAAAAATTAAAAAAAGCTTCTAATTTGTTATATTTAAGGCATTGAGCCAGCATGGATAGTCAACAAATGTAAGAGATGGGGAAAGTTACAGCAAGTTAAGTAAATTATATTATTTTGGGAGGGTTAAAATTAAGGTTGGGTACCGTTCATATTTGAATCTATCGGTTTCAAAAATTACATTAATTGTAGTTGTAGCCTACAGGGTTAAATCCGAAACAGGACGTTTTAAATATTGCTGCTGTTAACAATGGTTTACTCCGTTTTATCCAATTTATGTTCAACACTACAGACTGCGCGTGGGTGACCTCATTTTTGCTACCGATTGCTTCGACAGCTGTTTATCTCACTGCTCCAGATTCAACTGCAACTGTCCAGTGTTATATACTGTTGCCCGACAGTTTTGACCATGGTTTTTGTCATGAGCTGGAAGTGGCTGCAAATTTAACCGAGGCTCCATGCAGTAAAAATCCCTGATAAACGACAATGACAACGTAACATACTAAAAGAAAAACTATCTCTTGTAAGACTAGACTACGACACAGCAAACAGAGAGATCTATATATAAGACTAGAGTAGACTACCTTTTTCTATCGACACGCCTGCAGCCAGCTTTGGATAATTTGAACCCTACATGAGCAATGAAACAAAGTACGGGGGGAGTTAAATTGGAACTGTTTGGGCTCGCCGTTGCAGTGATTGTTAAACATTGAACACGCTGCAGCTTGTGCTGAGATGATGTGATCTCGCTCGCGTCCGTTTTTCTCTATTCTTGCGCTCAAGTACCGAAATATGGTACCGACTGATTTGAACTCAATCGGTACCCGGTACCGATGTAATTCGGTTGGTACTAGAGGTAAAGAGTTCTGTACCCAACGATATTGTGAAGCAAAGCATAGTACTACGGCTTTGTTGTTGTAAGCTGTGTTTTCCACTTTATGTACCTATTTACATTATGGTAACATAAAGGAGTGGGCGGAAAAAAATTTCAGCAGGCACAGAGCGGTAAGATGGCAAAATGCGAGGAGATATTTGGTGAATCTGACAAATGTTTTTATTAGCTTACATATAGCTTTAGCTCATGACTTGTTTCCTTCTGGCCTCAGGTCCAAGTCCCCGGTGAAGAAGCGCACCTCTGCGTCTCCGCTGGAGAGGAAGAAGCGGTGGACCAAGTCCCGAAGCCCCGCCCGTCATCGACGCTCGCGCTCCGCCGCGCGCCGCAAGCGCTCGCGCTCCAAGTCTCGCGCACGCGCCCGTCGCTCCAAGTCACGCTCCCCAGCTCGCAAGAGGCGCTCCCGCTCCCCTGCGGTGCGCGCACGCAAGAGGTCCAAGACGCCAGACAGGAGCAAGCGATCCAAGAGCCGCTCCGCAGGCAGGCGCAAGAGGTCCAGATCTGGGGAGCGGAACAAGCGCTCCCGGTCCCGCTCAGTGGAGCGTAGGCGCAGGTCCAGGTCCAGAGGTCGAGGCAGGCGGCCCATGTTCCGGAGCCGCTCGTTCGACCGCCGTGACCGCTGGAAGAGGGAGCCCAGCCACTCCCCTGTCCTCATCCTCCGCAAGCAGCGCCGCTCTGGCTCCAGGACACGCCGTAGTGCTAGCAAGACCCCACCGAGGCTCACAGAGCTGGGTAATGGAGACCCCTAGCATCTACTGTGTGTGTGTGTGTTTGTTACAGCTCAGCATCGTGTGACATATTTTCCAATAGGTTTTAATTTGAAAGTAGGCCTGCTTGATTATGGAAAAACCCATAATCCCAATTATTTTGGTGAATATTGAGATCCCAATTATTTAACACGATTACTTATTGATTGTGAAGATGTTGCAGTTAATGCACACACAAAAAACACTTTATACCTTTTTCCTTTGTTTCACTTTTATCCTGGGAAGGGCGAAAGTGTAGCCTGATTCTCACAGCGAAAAATCTGTTTAATTTCGCTGTGAGGCTCAGTCTGGAAAGCCTCGGAATCATTTTGAATTTGTCCGAGTAGCAAATTAACTTATTTAATCATCGTGTTTATAGCTATATGGGTGTGGTTTAGGTGTGCCGACTATGGTGCCGACAGCGAAAACTACCAGATGGTTCATCCAATCAACTGCCAAGTATTGTTTTGAAAGTCAGCCATTCACAAACAGTTTCAATGTACGGCTCCCCAGATGGACTTGTGACAACAATTCCTCTGGCATGTCAGGTTAGCGAAAGTGCGCATGCTACTCAGAACATAAAGAGTTTACTTGCAAATCGTGCAAAAAAAAAAAAGAAAAATTATGTTAGGAGCCAAAATTGAAACCGCGATTAAAATTGAATGAATTGCACAGCCCTATTTGGAAGGATAAATGAATCAAACAGTGCTCCTCATTGGCTTTACCAACGCTTTGAAGAACGCAGAACTGGCCCACGACCTGTATACCTGCGGCCAGGTGATGTACTGTACACGAGTTAGAAAGGCAGCAAATGTACTACAATATTTCCACAAGTGGGCCACCGTATACATATACTGTAGTGTGCCACATTGACGCCACCTCTTGTACCTCCTTGGTCCCAGTGCTGATCACCTCCTTGCTCCCTCTCTCCCCAGACAAGGACCAGCTGCTGGAGATAGCCAAGGCCAACGCCGCCGCCATGTGCGCAAAGGCCGGCATGCCGATTCCTGAGAGCCTCCGCCCCAAGGCCATCCTGCAGCTGCCCCTGCCCACGCCGTCCCCCACCCCGCTCTCCCTGCCGCTGCCCCTGCCCATGGGCATGGGCATGGGCATGGGCATGCCCAACATGGGGGGGATGGGCATGCCCAACATGTCGAACATGACCATGAGCGCCGCCATGGCCAGCATGACGGCGGCCACCATGACGGCGGCCCTGACCAACATGGGCGCGCTGGCGTCCATGCCCCCGCTGGCCCCGCTGCCCACCATCACCAACAAGCCCCCCCCCTGTCTCGCGCCCCCGACCCCGACGCTCAACCTGGACCACATCGAGGAGGTGAAGCGCAAGGTGACGCAGCAGGCCAACATACACACCATCAAGGAGCTTACAGAGGTGGGAATAATGCCGCTCACTGTGTGCGCATGGCTTTTCCGAGAGGCTCTGCCCGTGTGTCACTCATTTGTGCTCTCTGCATGTGTGTGTCTTTTCAGAAGTGTAAGATGATCGCCAATAGCAAGGAGGAGATGGCGGTCGCTAAACCCCACGTCTCTGACGACGAGAGCTAGGACTTCACCAACCTCACGGTAAAGTCTATGTGGCGTGTTAACCAAGTGATGCTCCCATAGATATCAAATCCTTGCCCAGTAAGACACCTGGTCAAGTAAGGTACACGAATCGTAGCTGTTGTACCTGTGTAACCATTCCGAGAACGTACAGCCTCCAGTTTAAAATACTGAGGAATAGTTCTAGCTATGCCATCGGAAGTACTATTCCTTCTTCATATTTTGGTTAATCATGCTCCCCAGACATGCGTTTGTTTTTATAATGCAACAAATTTAAAAGCATATTATACATTTAAAAGTTAAAGGATTTGTCAGACATCAAGACCAGGATTTGTTTGTCTTAAATTCATCTAATCATCTGCAATTGAATCAATTTTTTTAGTGTTTACTTTAAATTGCTCTTTATGTAACAGAATCATCCTAATAGAAACAAGACATTTTTGTTGTGCTTTCCATTTCCACCTCTACAGCATTGTTCCCTACTGGACTGAAGGAAGATTTTAAGACGCACGTGGCTGAAGGCGTTTTCAACAGTTCCCTCGGACAGCAAGGTTCCCAAATCACCAAGCAGAGCATCATAATTCTCATGGTTACACGCTGTCTACTGCTCCTCGTGTGTTTGTGAGAGGGGGAGGTAGTTGTGAATTGTGTAGCACTGAGAAACGGTCTACTTGTTTGAACGGCACTTACTGTTTGAAGTATAAATGTGTCTGCAAATGTGTATATAGTGACTGAACACCAACTTCCTCCTCCCCCCCGTGTTTCTTTCTTTCACACAGTCACCATCTGTAAATGACGAAGAGAGAACAAGATGGTGGTGAAAGTGCTTTTATAAAACATGAGTTTCTCTAAATATGTTTTACCTGCCTATTTCTTTTTTTCTTAATGTATTTTTGCTGAGTGGCGACTGCAGCTCTAGCCCACATTTCTCACAGTATAAGGTTCAGGAGCCAACAGGCTTTTGGTGTTTTCCGGCATTACAGGAGTAGTCATTGGTCCCGAAATAAGATGGTGTTTGAGCATACAGTACAGGGCATGAGAATTTCATGTCTAACTTGGAATCTCCACATGAAACTTTGCTGTGATTTAAATATATATAGTGTCAACCTAAGCATGGTTTCTCTGAAATGGCACCATGATAATCTTTAAGATGTGTTTTTTTATTTTATTATTGTCCTTAATGGTAAATTAAATCAGTTAATTATTCTTTCATAGTAAATGCCATGTTGAGATGTTTGCTTATTTGGAAAAGAGGGGGTGGTGCCACAGCTAGTCTAAAATGTCACAATTTATAGTTAAACAGCTCAGTTTTAAATTGGGTCATTTAGAATGTATTTCCTTTTCACCTGACTATAGTTTCTACTGCTTTCTTTTAATGAACAACTGCTTATTCAAACTAGTTGTCTCTTTCTGCTGAGTGAATGTGGAATGCAACTGTCAAACCCAATTAAACGCATTGTGGGCCACACTTGATATTCTAATTAAATTCTTATCTACCATATGTCCAAAGTATATGATGGACTTTAAGAGAACAGGAGCTGCAATTCATGGACTGTTGTGTTGCCTTTTCTGCAATTCGACGCATGTATTAAGTTTTGGACAATCAAGATACTGGTGCAAAGATAAGTTTGGGTATAACCAGTTCTGGTTGTCTTCTAATACAAATGTTGGCCAGTCCGCTCTGCTAGTGAGGCTAAAACATTACTCAAGATCTAAAAGTCTCAGGACGGCACTCGCATTAAAACAATAAAACTAACAATCCTGATTTGACTATCGGGTTGTGTTTAGAAACAATTGCTGGTGATGATGGTAATGAGGTGATTCAATTTCCTACAGCTGCGGAGTTCCTGTTTAGACTTTGTCCTATGGTACAGAGATGAACTTGGTGAATAAGTGAAGACGAGTTCCTTCTTCCAGAACATCTTGGAGGAGACCCCTTACAATACTTTTTAAACAGCTCTCTGGGTGGAGTGGACCTGAGGGAACTGGAAGTGCATTCCCTAGTTTGAGGACTTGATTTATAACAGCCTTGCTGACGGGGATAAACTTGTGGGCTTCAGAAAAACTATGAGGGGCCTTAATGGTTATGTATTTTGACAATATAACTTTAGTTGCAGAACTAGGGTTGATGTGCGGGCATCTTTTTTTTTTTTTTAAGGTAGTGGATTGAATCACTATTTCCTTTATTGCCGGTACGATGCAGAAAACTTGTGAAAATACCCACCTGCTGTTTTATAATCTTTGCCACTTCTTATTTTCTCATCTTAATGTTGCTAATCTGGCTGTCTATAGCATGAGCTGTTTTCAGACGTAATTGCCTCTGTCAATTAACTTGGAACAAATATGGTTTTGGTGTTTGTGGGGAAACCTTTTCTTTAATTCTCTTTGGATTTTTCTTTTTTGTTTGGCAGCGGTATTTTTCTTTTTTTTACCAGGGGTTTGTTATTTTCCTGATCTACGATTTTTCTGTGTTGTCCTAGTCCGATCTCCCTCATGGTCAGAGCTGTTTTAACATCAGAAAATAACTTGTCAAGGCGTTGTTGAACTTTAGTGATTCTGTACCTGTAGTGTTGTTAAATCTAAATTCTGGTGTAATCTTTAGCTATTTTAATGAGAAAATAAATACATTTTAGGTCAGTTGGGTATGACATGCTTGCTTTGTACATAAATATGTTGATCATTATTAAAAAAAAAAAAGAAAAAACTTTTACACATGATTTTCCTCAGTATGTTATCATAGGTAATTTAAATGAAAACTTGGTATTTAATCTAGGCCTACTGCTTAGCCAGTAACAGTTCATGACAAACTGTGTATATATATATATATACAGTATCTCACAAAAGTGAGTACACACCTCACATATTTGCAAATATGTGAGCATATCTTTTCATGTGACAA
>JAODUK010067434.1:0-16895 GCA_027564635.1 Typhlichthys eigenmanni
CAGTCTCTGCAGAAGCCCATTGATTAGAGTCAGGTGTGTTGGAGCAGGGAGACATCTAAAACATGCAGGGCTGCGGCCCTCCAGGACCAGGGTTGGGCACCACTGCCTTATAGCCTTACTGCATTATATTTTGTCACCTGATGCCTAGATGTAGCGTTTTCCTTTACATTAAAAAGAAAAAAATCCACCTTTAATTTGACAGAGAAAAGGCACAAATTGATGCTTTCAAATGTATTAGACTGCAGGCTGGTAAATTTGAATGTTTGATGTTCAAAAGTTATATGGGGGGACCCCCCAGACCCCCCATATGAGGAAGATTCCCCTCCTTACAAAACCTAAATTAACCAACAATATTTTACTTTTGTAGTAACTATGTCAAATATTATCACATTATTCGTTTTTTATCGTTGTCATTCTGCCTATGCCTTTTACACGGACATCAAACTGAAAGTTAATGAAAACTCAGGTAATTTTACATTTGACTTAGAGTGGGAACCCTGACATTAATATTGGGTGTGATAGATTTACAGCTGGTGTGCTATTGATCAAGCATCGATAAGAGTGAATATTACTGGCGGTGGGGGGCTCCCAAATTAAATTCTAATAGGGCCCCATTAAGACTTGGGCTGGCTCTGTTTTATGGTCACACATAAAACCCATGTATTAACACAAACCCTGATTCAAACTGAGCATTATAGCAGGATGAACGCATAAGATACTGGATACACAGATACCTATTAACATAGTGTACTAGGGACAGGGATAACCTACCTATCACAGGCGTGTATTACAAGTACACGTTTTAGCTCTTATTTACTAGTCTGCTTGCACTGTACAGTTCAGTGGGTCGACTGGGTTCTTGTCTCTTGTGCCCTCTAGTGGAAAGGACAGGGCAGAGCACTCAGCTGATGGAAAACTTTCTCAGATTATAGTGTGACTGAATAAATCTAATCTTTATGAGCAGACTTGACAGATCAAGTCAGTCTGTCAAAGAACATATTTAGAAAAAAAGTTAACATACAGTCATGGTTCTGTTACAGTCACGACAAACACTGAATAGGAGCTACAATTAAAAATTCAACAGACAATATCATAAATGTAATATTAACACTGCTTTATTTTAACTGGGAAACAGCCATAAACAGCAAAAAAAACATAGATCCCTAAAGAGATTAGAAGTCAGAACATCATCATACAGGAGGCTTGACAAGTATTTGGAAATTAGATATCCACAGTTTAAGTTAAAGTAAGTAATTCTGGAGATCAAAACCTCTCCGGTCAATGCCATAGGGCCCCTCAGAAGCTCTGCCCCACACTGGAAACACATTACAAAGGCTATTGTTGAGTGGTGCGGTCTGCACCACTAGATGTTCCTATTTACGGAGCCAGGGCTGTGTCGTAACACAGTGCTAATTTTTTTCAGCACTCAAAGATTGAGCCACTAGTATTCAGCTGCTCACTAGCTGCCCACTAGCCAGGAGATATTTGGTAAATTTGTCAAAAAGTGGATTATATTTATTATATTTAAGATAAAACAAAGACCATTTGACAATTTAACCTGCCATCATGTACGGTTGACACCAAGTTAACCTTACAAGTCCAACAGCTCAACAAAAAAAAAAGTTTTTAGCTAAATTAATCAAATATCTAGTTCAGTTTAAAACCATAACAAGTGTTGGCATATAACCTCAACATGAAATCTTTCCCCTTTTGAAAAGGTCAATGGAGGGCAGAAAGTACAGTTAATCTCTAACATTAACAAATGTAACTTCCATTTAAAAAAAGAGAAACACCTCTATAATCCAAAATGTCTGTCCAATCTAGTTTAGAAACAAATGTGGGAGGGGAGACGAGCCGCCTTAGTTGTTCTGGTTTCAACAAATGACAAACTTTATTTTATTCATTATAGTAACTACTACCACATTGAAAATTGCTATAGGTTCTGCTCTTGCAATAAAGTAATACTATAATATGATTACCTCAAATATGAATCCTGAGAAGCACGATGTGGAAAACTAGGACACGTGTCAAAATGACCACTCCTTCTCTGAGACAGCCAGGGCATGATTCTGCCCCAGAGTGGAACTTCCACTGCACTCTAAGGCACATGGGCACAGACATACAGTAAATATATTTCAAATAAAATAATAAAATAACTATTAAAAAATAAAAACACAGACAACCCTCGTAACAAAAAATATAATTAACAAAATTAAGGCACATCAACAGTATATGGTCAAAGTAAAAAAAAATTAAAAAAAAGAGAAAAAAAAAGAATGAAATGGCAGAGCTTTCGTTTGCATTTATATAAAGCATTTTGGAGCTATAGAAATTATACAGGCACGTGTTTTTTTTCAGTCATAGGTCCAACCAACAGCGACAAGAACATGATGCTACATCATGGACTTTACCATGAAGTGCAACACCTAGATAGGTGATATCCATTTTTTTCCCCTCAAATTTGGATTTGCATGTCCTTTTTAAAATGTAAGGCTGATTTAGATACTATATTCAACAGCTATACTTGATGTTATAAGTAATAAAAAAGACATACTGAAACATACTGTATAAATGGATTTGGATAAGTCTCACTTAAGATGTAGTTGAAAACATCAATCTTTGTCCCACGGAACAGATAGGACCTCAAAAGTAATGCTAGTTAGGATTCAGTGGCATATCTAAAAAGCTCACCAACAACCCTTAAAATGCAAAGTCGACGCTTCAATCAAACTGAAACTCATTCCCACCTCAACTTTCAAGCACCATGTACTGAAGTAGTGTTTATATGCATACCAAACAAATGTGTGGATTCAGGTATGGGAGATATGAGCAGTCGCAACAGCTATGCAAGGAGCCCAACATAAGTGGTTCATGTTGTGCAGGTGGGATATGATGTCTTCTCAAGGCAATAAATATTTGCGTATGCAATTCAGACAGGTGAAATCCAAAACAAGCGGCTCTTGATGTAAAATCTGGATATTTCTGGGACGTAGGTCACACTTCTTCAAAGAAGGCCATCTGAGACATGTATGCAGAGTTTCGCTGCAAACAGAAAGGAACAACAGTATATTGTGAGCACTCATAGTTTACAGAAAGGCATACAATCTTTTTAGATGTACAAACCTCTGAATTATTTGAGGTATACTCTCTTATAAACCTTACCAAAAATCACAGAAGATGTGCCTTTTTATAGGCCTTGGTAGTACTGGTATTACAATTATGGGAATTTACAGCTACACTGGGCTGACATCTTTAATATGAATTAATCACCTCGTCTGAATATAGTAATTAATCATTCATGGTTTATACTCCAGTCAACAGTGCTCGTATACTGTACGTGGGTCTGGCAGCACTCATATTCAGGCATCATAGTAAATATCAAATCTAGGTGTATGAATTTCATTTCTATAATAAATAAGACATGACAATGTAATAACCAACTATTAACACACCATAGAGCGTTAAATGAAGGTAAGTAAACGTAACTATACACAATGTTCAGGCAATGTCATATAAGAGTTCGTTATTGTTATTATTATTATTATAATTATCATTATAAATATACCCTGTATATTGTATTATGCAAGTATTTCTCAATTGGGGGTATGTCAATGTAAAAATCTGGATAATGTGTGAGATAAAATTAAATTTCATAATATTTGATAACAGTAACCCTGAGAAAAACAGTAAATGTCTAAATTTGTAAGTTTTTTTTAAGTCATTTATTTTTGGAAAGATGTTGCATTTACTGTACCTTAAAAAAACAAACAAATGAACAGTGAAAACACCTTGAACTGTGAAATGTCCTATTTTTCACGTTGAAAGTGAGCATGTGCCTGTCATTCAGAACACAAGACAAAATAAGATTTTACTTTCCAAACGTAATGTGCAAAATAAAAAAAATGTCCTCAATTAGATTGTTTTGTAATCGTTAGGAGCCGAAATTGAAATCACGATTAAATTTCGATTGAATGCACAGCCCTAGTACTTCATTAAATTATATATTTACATTATGTTTTTAAATGATAGCCTGAGACAGGGGTACTTTACTTTGCTGGGAAAATAATTGAAAAAGGGGGTTTGAAGATTGAGAGCCGACTCTATTATCTAGCTATAATGTTTAGTATGATCTGCTGAGATAAAGATAAAGATGTTGTTTTAGTGCACAGACAGATAGACAGACAGACACCCTCACGTTGCTGTGGGGCAGGTAGAGGGTCTCGGAGGCGTAGCTGCGTGCCTCGCTGCGGAGGCCATACAAGCTGGCCTGCTGCTCCTCTAGCTTCAGGGACTCGATCTCACACTTAAGCTCCTTCAGCTGGTCCTGCAGGTTCTTGCTCTTCTCCATGTACTCCATCCTGCAGGACGGGGGCCACGGGGGAGGGGTAGAGAGCAGGATAAGACCAATGTGTAAAAGGAGGAGTCCTGCACTGGTTACTAGTGATGAGGGAATGAAAGGATCTGCCGCTGCTAGTGCATGGTCGATAGTGTGTGTGTGTGTTTGTTTGAGAGAGCGAGGATGAAGAATCCCCGCTCTCACACAATGTTTCAGCAGATATTTATTACGCCTACTTTGTCGGAACATTGCTTTACAGAGTTTTGACCTGACCCACCCGCACCCTCAATATTTTCTGATAAGCGGGTCAGCCCGTGCATCACTACTGGTTACCATGCCGACATGTGGATTAGTTAGTGTTTAATGTAACTTTAATCAGGCCATTAATCATTTAAGGGCATTCTATATATTTTATAGGCCAGACGTGTTATTGCCAAGATGGTCATCATGGGTCTCATAAATGGAACCCACACAGGACTCAGAGAGCCAGATTTTAATAAGAGAATATACTGTAGGTGGGCCACATATTTTTGGCAAATATTTATGTGAGCGTCTACGATAGCGAGACAAACCTTCTATAGAAAGTTTTCCATAGAATTATAGGATGCCGCCAATTCCAAGTCTCTCTGGCATACGGGCTTTTGCACAATAAATTAGCAGCCACGCCCAAATTCATCCAGTTTGCAATGCAGTGTTCCTTATCTGAAATTAAATTTGTTAGCCAAAGTAAAGACAATAAAAACGTTTGGTAGACTATTGGCACCAAAATCCAGGTATTCCTACTGGTATGGGTTAAAATGAATGAATGAATGAGGGTTACATAGCACAAAGCCGCAGCCGTTCTTCCCACTACGATACAGGGTTATGTTAGATAGGTAGCTGCTAGCAACAACATAAAGTGATATTGGGTTAAACAAGAAACGTTAAAGTTAAACAAAGACATATTCTATCTTTGTTATTATCACGGACATAATGTTATATGTTTTGTATAATATGACTGATCACTGACCCAGGTAAAAACATTATTACTCGCGGTACCAAAAACAGCAATCTGTTTCCGGCAGGGGATACATATTTGGTATGACACGCAAGTGCGTCTTTATCAATGAGCAACGTTTAGGTTAAGTAAATCAACATAACATTATTTAAGAAGCCTATTTCTAATCCGTTTACAAGCAATAGCCTATATTAATCTAATGTAGTTATTGATGTGCACATCACTCTTGATAATATCCTGCACACTCAACTTGTTTATGCTATGGTGGCCTACCAGTTACTGTATCAAAAAATAGATTTACAGATTTAGTCATCTGCAAATGTTGAACATTAAACTTTTACTTCCGGTTTGTGTACTGGCGATCGTCATCAGTTCCTTGCCTTGTATACTACGTAGCTGGCCATATTCTCATAGGGGCGTTACCAATCAAACTGTGTGCAGTAATCTACGCAACATATGTGCTTTTCTCTCACTGTTTCCCCGCCTCTCTCTCTTTTTTAGCAAATACAGAGCAGGAAGCTAACAACCCACTTTGAAAAGGTTTACTACTGCTCCGTGTCACATCAACATGGCTAATTCCAAAAACAACTAGAAATACTTGGTTCATGGAATGGGTCCTTTCAACAAATGTCTCCTACCATTTCGCTAGTTTACTGTTCTATGTGCGTGTTGAAAATATAATCCAGTACTTCTACAGAGCCCTGGCTCTGTAAATAGGAACATAAACAGAGTGGCGAACACCTCTCAGAACAATGCCATTGGCTTCGCAATGCGTTTCAATGTGTGGGCGGAGCTTCTGACAGAGTTTGTTTTGTTTTGAGCTCAAAGTTAGCAAGTGTTCTCGAGAATGACTAACCCTGCCTTTAAGTAAAACCTCAGATTTTGGCCATCATTCAAATGTAATCACACAGTACTTAGAAGTATGGTTAAGCCTTTCAATCATAAAACAACTCTGTTGTGAGGAGCTATTTTCAGCAAAAGCCACTAGCCTGAAGACACATTGTCTCCTTGAATGAATGAAAAGGGAATTTATATGAATATTTCCATGAATTTATATAATTGTTATACTAGGTGCCAACAGAGGTTGGCTTTTTTTGTTTATTAGAATCCCTATTAGCTAATGTTGTAATGATGATATTCTTCCTGGGGTTCGACACGTAAAAACATCCATAACAGGTTAATACAGTTATAGTATGTACATTCAAAATACATTACGTAAAATCACTTATACACACACACCCACATACATAACACAGATAGAAAAAGAAAGAAAATATGCATTCTAAATATTAGCATGCATTTAAACACATTTTGTGATCTAGGCTGCTTGTCTGATTGTAATAAGTATATTTTAATTTGTTTCTTAAAATAAGAAATGGTATTTATTTTTAAAACATAATCTGGCAGAGCATTCAATTCTGTGACTGCTACTGTTGACTGGTACCAAGAAGACGGACCATCTTTCGCCGATATTGGCCTCCCTTCATTGGTACCAGTCAAATATAGAATTGATTTTAAGGTGCTGCTGCTGGTTTTCAAGACACTACATGGTTTGGCTCCGTTGTACATTTTAAATCTCTTTAGCGTATCAGACTTCGAGGCCTCTTAGATCATCAGATCAATATCTTTTAGCTATTCCGGCGTCTCGGCTGAAAACAAAGGGTGATCGTGCCTTCTCGGTTGTTGCTGTGGACTTAATTTCTGTCAGATCATCCCTTACCATCAACACTTTTAAGTCTCGTCTTAAAACATATTTCTATTCTGTGGTGTTCAAGTAGCGTTAATGACACCTGTGCTTGTTAGTTTTGTGTTTTGAATTTATTATATGTTGCATTTTATTGTTGTTATTGCGTAACTCTGTACAGCACTTGGTTCACCGTTGGTTGTTTTTAAATGTGCTTAATAAATAAATTGACTTGACACCCCTCTATAAATGA
The DNA here is from genome assembly GCA_027564635.1 of Typhlichthys eigenmanni. Lineage (NCBI taxonomy): Eukaryota > Metazoa > Chordata > Actinopteri > Percopsiformes > Amblyopsidae > Typhlichthys > Typhlichthys eigenmanni. Next base: position 7,271 of record JAODUK010067434.1, read on the forward strand.
CAAACAAAACAACATGATAAAATGCTCAGGGAGGGGGGAGGGGGTCTGGCTTCCAGCTCACCTCTCCTTCTCTATCTCCATAGACAGCCTTTTCATGTCAGAGTCCTTGAAGTCAAGGCGCATGGAGGCAGAATCGTAGGAGACCTCGGCCGGTTCAGGGGGCGGAGGGGGGGGCAGAGGGCTGGAGTAGGCCGCTATGAGCTTGGGTTCAAGAGGAGGAGGTGTTATCTTAACAGAGAGCAGTGCTGTGCGCCAGTCAGCCATTCCCTGTGTACATTTTACACACACACACACACACACACACACTATACCTAACTTAATCTGTACACCGGTGTCTTCACTTACTTTTCAGTCTGTCTGCGATTTATTAGTTTGCATCCATTATCCATTAACTTGAAATAAACATGATCTGACAATACATTCATTTTGATTGTACTTCTCTAATGGTGGCTTTGCAGAAACATCACAAACGTTACCTCCTCCCTTAGTGTGTTGATGTGCGTGTTGGCGACAGCAGAGCAATGCAGCACTACTTCATTATTACTGTACATCAAGAACATGGATAACGGCTGTTTTGTCTCTATAATGTGAGTCCACAGGTCAGCTTTCATAGAGAATATGACCAAGTGGCCGGCATTAATGCCAATTTTATTGGCTGTTATCGTTCTCACTCACACAGAAGCACTGATTGATTAGTGTAAAGTCATATTCATTGATGAATAGTTGGATACTGATTGATTAGTGTAAAGTCATATTCATTGATGAATAGTTGGATACTGATTGATTAGTGTAAAGTCATATTCTTTGGTCACATCTGTCATTAACATTTGTGTTTTCCAACCCTTTGTTTCTTCAGCTGACAGACGGCCCATTACTCAGTGAGCATTGATAGTGGTACAGAGATGTGCATACTGGGTAAGTGGTTTTGGTGATTTCTAGAAGCTTCTGCTTAGCTCTCCGCTCTGCGTCCTTGGCCTCCGTCAGGTCCTGCTTCAGATGGTCTGCCTCCTTCGACCTGCAAACAGCAGCAGCAGTGTCACGTCCTCAGCAGGCGAAATAACAGCTGTTTTCTGCTTGTGTGGTCAGAAACCGCATGGAGAAGTTACATGTTGTTTCTATGAGGTCACAGTCCTCTGGAGAGACGCCATGATCAGACACATGACCTTCATATGAAGTGCTCACTATACACATACACACTATACAGTTGTGAAGTCAGGACAATGTGGCAGACCCACGATTCATCACCACCAGTAATAGCCAAAATGAAAATCAGGGGTGCAGCCATTGTCACTTACGCCCCAAAGACACAATTGATATCAGGGAAGCAGGCTCATGCCATACATGTTCCCTGTTTAAACATGTTACTTTTAGTTTCTTAATCGTTTATTGTTTTTGTATCATATCCCTATTCTTAACAGATAAAACGTTTGAGAGGTCTGGGACCTTTCATAGGCCTATCTGACTGTGTTTGGGACTTAACAGAACAATATGTTTGGAAGGTTATTACTGGTAGGAACTGCAGATGGCAGTTAAATATGTACTGCTAGTAGAGTTCACTGTGTTTGGCACATTAGAAAATAAATTAAAAAAAGGGAAGGGAAATCTGCCTACAGGAATTATATCTTATTGTTATTTTACCTGTTACTAACCTGTAATATACTGTTCATTTTACCCTTCTGCTTTCATGTGGAAGCATGTGCATGCATGTAATACATTTAATTTAAAGCACTTTGAGTCTTGTATGATAAAGATTAGTATTATTATGTATGCCTTGATATCAATGGAATGGAATAAATAGAATATTCAAAATTCAAATTAAACTAGCTACTCAGACCATCACTTTTCATTTATGTTTCTTGAGAGGCAATGAGAATCTTCCTCACTTAATTTGTTGGGGTAGTTTTCAATTTGGGTGGCTATTAATGTGGAATTTAACCATTATTAAACACTACTATGTAGCAAAAAAGTATGCATTGTTTCAATCAGTATTTTAATCCTGTTCTGTTTCTCACTGAATGATGGCTCTACTGGCAGTACATGGTACTTGCAGCATCAAACAGACATTTAGACTTGACAATACATTCTACCAGTAAGCAGCTTGGCAGATAGGTTGGAAGTAAGCTTTTCAAAATGCTGGATGTTCATTTGCCGGTCCAGTACATACAAGTGTTCATTTACGATAAACGGCGGTGGTAAGGGAGCTACATGGGCAACGGCTTGACAGAGGTTCAACTACCATGTCATAAGCACCTCCTCGCTGGCTTCAATACCGTGATGCGCTCCAACACCACCACCCTGAACACTACACACCTCCTCTCTGACTGCTCCACCAGCTTGACAGCCAGCTGCTCTGCCTCCCTCATCTTCTGCTCCATCAGCCTCTTTTCCTCCTTGGTCTTCATGGCCGTCACCTCCAGCCTCTGCCGCTCCTGCTCTGCCTCAGCAGCCTTGTGGGCCAGCAGCTTGGCCTCCTCCTCCGCTATCTGGGCCTTCTCCGCCAGCAGGTCCGCCGTCTCCTCGGACCGCAGCTAGGGGGCGAGCGAGCGCTTATTGATCACCGGATCTGCTGCTGCAGGGAACTTTGATAATGCTTCGCTCACAGCACCAGAACATGCGAGCGGAGTGGAGCGGGAGCGAGCGGGGCATGCGGATTTTGGACAGAGCGCAGAACGGCATTTTTAAAAAGACGGATCGTTGCCCTATGTCCCGCTCCAATTTCGCTCCGCTTACACCACGAGTCTGAAGCATGCTCAAGTCTGACCCAGAATCCATATGTGATCAACAGTAGACAAAACTCAGGTCAATAATGGAGTTCACCAAGTAAAATGAGAAGTCATACAGGTGTACTATTAATATAAAACTTACTATAATATGGGGTATAAGAAAAAGATAGTGGTGACATCGTTTCAGTCAGTAAAGATTCATTTTGGAATCTAAAAAGACACATCTCTCGAAAACACGAAAGTGCAACGTGAATACGCTGGGAAGAAAGCAAAACGTTAGCAAGTAGAATAGGCTACGGTAACTTGTAACAAAAGTGTAAAGGAAATATAGCCTAATATTCAAACAAGTTAGTTTTGTCATTCAAAGTAGGCATAATATATGGTTAGTTTAATTTAAATTGTGTCGTCCATTCATTTTTCCATTTTTTGGAGCGAGCGGAGGGGGCGATTTGAGCGGTGCACGATGCAAACTGCGTTGAGCGCTGAGCGATAATGAGCGGACCGGACTGATGTGGCTTTGAGCGGGGGGAGCGGAGGGGTGAACAGCTCCGTGAGCGAGGAGCTCCACTCCGCACAGCGCACGCATTACAGTGCAGGAAAATGCAACAAAGGCCTTGACTAGGTAGCACGACATATGCGTTGCTAAGAAGACAATTTACAGAATCGTCATGAAAACATTTGCATGTAACGCTTTCTGCTTCAACTGCAATCAGCATCCACCACAAAATAATTTAGTGTCATGCTCCCATGGGAAACAATGACGTTGAGTGCTGTTTGCCTCCTGGCATGTGAACGCAGCATATATGTGACAATGTACTTGACTATATTTACATTTAGAGTCCACTAGGGGTAGATGGGGTAAAGAATATGGGGATTAAATATTAGCTAAGAAGTCCACAATACTGACACGTTCCATTAAATACATTGGCATTGTCTTTTCTCCTCCTCCTATTTCTGCAGCATTAACATGGCGATACGTTAGGAGAATCAATTGTCCAGGGTTCTCTCTCACATGGAGCCCACGCCTTACCAGCGCCTCATTGGCCAGCCGTGCCTCGTCCTGCAGCTGGAAAAGCCTTCGCTCCATCTCCTCTTTGGCTCGTTCGGCCTCCTCTCTCATCTGCTTCTCCCGCGCCAAGATCTGCCGCTCCACCTACAGGACGGGCAAGACAGACCACTACACATGCGTGAGGAAAACAATGTCAAACAATTCAACCAAAGCGCCGACATACACCAATTACAGGTTTTAAGGAGCAGCTAGTGGTCAGGTACGTTGCTCAGGAATGCTTACAGTACAGGTAGGCCAGGCTTAGACCTAGAACCTTCTGGGTGGGAGTCAGCCACCGTAACCACTACTCTGCAATCTCATATATACTAATGCAAGATTCAGTTAATTTGTAATTCTATTATTGTTTGATTATTTGTGCATAGGTGCTACATTCACTAGAACATAGCCTAATACTGTAATGAATTTCACAGGGTTCTCACTTCCCGCTCCTGCAGACCGCACACAACAACAAAATCTCTGGCAATGTATTGTGTAGGGCGGATTACAGGGAGAGGTGTTTTTGTTTTCTCCAGAATGTGTTCTGGACAAGCTTGGTTAAGCAGTCTCTTTTGGTGTCTAATGCGTTAACATATGTGGGCAGCTGCACAGTGACAGGTTAGAGGATGACCTTCTTGCGAGCCTTCTCTTCTTTGGCTTGAGCCTTCATCTGCTGCACCTCAATGGAGTCCACCTTCCTCCTCCTCATGAACAGGTCATGGTTACCGATGCACAGCTGCAGGATCTGTACACATGAATTAGTCCTAGCAGTTATTATAAAGCTGCATCTTGTATTTCATATATCTTGTTTGTGCTACTATTGTACCACAGCAATCATTTGTATACGTTTGACAATAGACCCATTTACATGCGACGTCATGCCGACTTAACCAGCATATACGCATGCTCAGCTCAGAACCAGAAGTCCTGTTAAGCCCCACACTGTATATAAATGATCTCTTTTACAGTTATCCTTATGACTGAACATTATTTCACATGCTATGTCCTACATGATCATTTTTCCTATAATTTGTTACCAGTTTAAATATCTTTAGAGCGGGAATACAACCAATAAAATTTAGATTTTCAATTAAATATTCCTTAACTCCATAATTAACCAATTCTTATCAGCCAGAATTATATTTTTCGATATGATTCAATATCGGCCGATAATTTATTGGATCAATAATTATTATGCATTCCTAATAATTTCTCTAGTGGTCTCCACAGGGCATCTCAAATTGTGGATTAACGTCAGACTGCATCTTTAAACATTGTACAACAAATGCATGAAAAAGACATTCTACCAGCTTGTTGACCCGGAGTTGAGACGAGTAGAACTTGAAGACGTCTTTTTTCTTGTCCAGGGGTTTTATTGTGAACTGCAACAGGAGGATAGCTTTACTCCACTCATAAAAAGGCTATATACACCCAGCTCGTGAAATGGCCTGCTTCTTTGTGCTTAGAAACATATTCATTTAACAACAAACTGAATAGCAAGGAAGCGGAACAGCTGGTAATGCTAATGACGTGAACAAACACTGTATTGTTATTCATTCACCTCCTTCTCGCTGTAAGAAATGTTGCGGATACCACTCCAGGGGAAGGACTTGTTGGGGTTCAGCTTGCTGTTGGGGCTGTAGATGTGAAGACCTTGAGCATCTACTCCCAGCAACAGATCTGTGTCCCTTTTGTTCTGCTGTTGGTGTGAACGAATCAGCAGCACAAATCAATACAACTACAACTCCTTTGGATGGATCTGACGCTCTGGTTTAACATAGATGTTATTCAAATGTTGTTTAACATAATGTGTGCTAAATAACTCAAACATCTGAGTATCGGAACATTTGACTCAATATACCGTATATAAAAAAGAAAAACTTATAGGACAGGAGTGGCAACAGAAATACTAAATGAAGGATATAACTTAATAATCAAGTGATTATAAGAGATTTAAAAGACATCCAGAAATATACCTCTGCACATGATGTTATAACTTCTACAGTTCTGTTCAGTGTTCGTTAACAGTGACAACGCAAATACCATCCCAGTGTAATCACTTAAAATGGACATTTTTATGAAACACCTTTCTGTCACATTATATTGATTACTCAGCAGCGAGTCAAAGCTGTGTTTGCAGGTCCATTTTCAAATGTTCTGTAAATTATTTAGAGTATTGCAATGTACCAATATATATCATGTCACAATGTATCGTGATATGCATCTTATTGTGACACATGCATTGTCGTGATATGCATATTATTATGACATGTACCATGATATGCATCTTATTGTCACACATGTATCATGATATGCATCTTATTGTGACACATGCATTGTCCTGATATGCATATTATTATGACATGTACCATGATATGTATCATATCGTGAGGTCCTAGCCAATACCTAGCCTTCATTTGTAATGGAGAGTAGCAAACTGTGCTGAGCTTTAGTACTGAGAAACTCTACTCAGGCTTGACAATGGGCTACTAATGGGCCGTAGTTCAAACCCCATGATAATCCCTTTATTGAGAAGTGGAAACGTGCAATATAGTCAATCATATCTTTAAATTTTTTATCAAAAAGATATTCACAAAATGTGCATTCTATCGCTTTTTAGATTTCATAGACAAAGCAGTTAACAGAAAATTACATACCGTACCATACTGCATAATGCAGTCTGCTTTCATCTAATGAAAGACACAAATCTAAAACACAGTCAAATTTGACAAATGCAGAAACCAATAAAACAAAAAAGAGAGAATTTGAGCAAGGCAGGATAATGGCTCCTAGAATGATTATGGAAAGAAAGCGAGAGAGAACATGAAGGGAAACATAATGTGTCTTTCTGAAATACTGTACGGAGATGTATGTGAATAAAGCAGGACTTGTGTCGCTGATCATGATAAGACTACTGGGGTGGAATCAGTCACTAAGCCTACTACATGTATCAAAGCCTACTCACAGTAATGGCGAAGTAGCTGACACCATACATCTCGAGGTCTTGGGCGATTTTAAGGTAGTCCATCTCTGCATCCTCCCTATAGAATGCAACATAACCAAAACCCAAAAAACTTTGAGGGAACACAATTCCTACTGAGCACAGAGCCAAACACACACCAATGTGAGGCCTTCTGACAAAAAGCACCCTACTTGGACTACAACTGATGTGCGACACATGGTAGATAGACTGTAGAAGGCCTTGCCATCCCAGTGTGCTGTGTGCAGCAGCATGGCCGGCTTACCTGGCTATGCCTCTGTGCTCAGCATACCAAGCAGTTATCTTCTCCTCCCACATGTCAGCGGTCATCTGGTACTGCATCAGGACCTGTTGCACACACACACACACACACAAAGTTCACAGGGGCTCACCAGCTACATCTAATTACAATGGTCACTTTCAGACGGTGGGGCCAGACCTGAAATAAGACATACTTTAGCTTAGAGTGGACATCCTCTGTACAGTGAGACTGCACTGCTGTTAAACCCTCTTCTCTAAAGCTTCCTACCTCAATAACAATCCACACATTACATTACTTGGATGGCATGACCTGGTGAAGCACAAACTATCCGCTGTTTATCTACTGAGTTACATCAATTCTCTCAAACATAACAAATAAATGTGATGTTTCTAAAGCTGATGCAAGTCAGGTAGGCCTATAAATACCACTTTAAAACAATAGGACACCACCAACAGAATTTATGTAAAGCTATTTAAATGTATACTTAACTCTTTTTGGGAGCAGTTCATCTTGAGCCAAGAACCCATGCTTGTGGAAGTTCGGGTCATAGTCCCCATACTACATTGATGTGTATAGAAGAGAGAGAGAGAAATATAGAGACAGACGGCAGAGGCCGATTGAGCCATGCAGGGTTGATTTAGACAGCAGCATTATCATTTAGAATTAAAACAACTAAAATAATGTATAAATAGATTATTGTCATGAATGACGCTGAGGGACCGTGTGGAATCAATTACCTTGGCTTGGACAGCATATGATGCCAGCAAAACTGAGGCTTCGGGTGAACAGAAGATCTCTTCATCCAATATCTGTTTTTTAACCTATGAAATTGTGTCATGATGTCAATTACAGGGATACAAATGATAATATAATGACCTAATGTATATCAAAGAGGTGGAAATGTGTGGAAAGTCCAATTGGAGAAACCCAACTACCGTAATAACTACCATTACCTGAAGGAAGAACAGGTGCTGAGTAATTTCCTGAACCAACTCTTCTTCTACTTTCTCTGGGAAGAACTTAGCCAGGAAATGAAATGTTATGGGGGAGTCCTTCGGGACCTCCTGATCCAGAACCTTAAACAAAGAATAAACAGGATTGTTCGCTGAGAACATGATCTATCTTTAAGAAGACAGGAAGGTCTCTGTAAACAGGATGTCTTCATTTAGCAGTGTATCATCCTAATCAATGGGAGTGAAATCAATTACGGTAAACAATGCACTGATTCAGAGGAAAGAACAAATGTCCTGTATTTGCACCAGTGTGGCTGATATAGTTAGTGGAAAATACTCATCTTTATCTTCATCAATGAGCATTATTAAGAAGGCAGAAGTAGTAAATCAAGCAGCACATACATAAAACCCTGAAAAAACATCCACAGGTTGCTCAGGTAAATATGACATATGCTGATATTCCAGGACCCCATTTCAGAAAGCAGGTTTAACAAACTCTGAAACTAACCCTGAACTCAGAGTTGACAAATTGACATGAGATTTCATAACTGCTGATCTGTGTTAGTTTAGTCAAATATGTACTCTTGAGTTAAGCATATGCATGACATCCATAAAAAAAACATTATCAATAGAGTTCTGTTACTACCCTGCACCATGGCAACCGCCGAGAAAAATGTAAGTGTAAACATGCTTAATAGCAGAACATTTTCATGCAGTTTTCAGCTTGTGGATAGTTTCTTAGGAAAAATATACATTGGAGCAAGCAAACATCTCTCTCAAAAGCAAGTCTGAAAAGTAGTGACTGACCTAAGCCACGCCCACATCCCCAGAGTGCCCTTTCTTTAGTGTGATTTGAATAGAATACAAGATGCATATTTTTGTATTTGCCCTTTAATATTCTCATAAGTTCATATGAATCAAGGTTACCCCATATCTAACTACTGTTTCAGGCTCAGCGGGAGGGAGAAGTAAGACATAAGAATCAATTACCATTGTAAGTTTCCATTTTACGAACAAAGCTTTCACAAAACCTGCTTTCTGAAAAAGGGCCCAGGTGTACAAAAGTGTATAAACACGCGTGGCATGATATAAACATGGCCAAGCATGTACTGAGGTCTCACATCAGTCAGTCAGAGCAAAATTAAGAAGTGAAATTACTGATGCACCTCCCATCAGATGTCTCCTTAGCTCACCTGTTTCTCAGGTTTCAGCCAGGCATATGTGTCCTTTACAATGTACCGCAGGCCAAAGAACCATGTTTCCCTCAAGCCTACGGTGCGACACACCAGATCAAACAGATCTTTCCCTTTCCACTTCACCTGGGACAGAGAACAGGACAGATTATGGGATGCTCTGTTGATTCTTCAGTTCAGTCATTGAGGCTAAATCAAGTCAGATGATCTGCATTCCACATTTTATTTGTATGGTGAAAGCTTCACTAATTAGCATTTATCTCTCTGGATACCGATCAGAATCCTTAATAATGACAAAACATGTTAACATGTTAAAAATTAATTAATTAAATGTAATAAAAGTTTATCTTAACAGAGCAGACATATCTTTTTCTTTAAACGCCTCTCCGGGAACCTTATCGTGGTGGAGAGGTTTGGGTGCCCCTATGAACCTGAGGGCTGTGTTGTCTGGAGCCTAGTGCTCCTGGTA
>JAODUK010067465.1:0-16891 GCA_027564635.1 Typhlichthys eigenmanni
AGGACCCAAGTGCGGACACGGAGTCAGGGCAATAGCGTTCAACAAAAGTTTATTGGGTATAAATGGCAGGCAGGCTCCTAATCCAAAACAGGCAGAGTTGTCACCGAGAAGCAGAAGGCAGATGTACCAAGGGGCAGGCAGGTTTGTAATCCAAGGCAGGCAGATGAATGGAGACCGGGAGTAGACTACACTAGGACAGGATACACAGGGAGGCAAACGCTGGAACGAGAGTACAAGACAAACGATCTAGCAGCTGGCAGAACAGAGAACAAGGGGGAAATACACCAAGGGTAATAGGGAAACAGGAAACACCTGGTGTGGGGTAGAGACTACAACAGGTGAACGATCAGGGTGTGACACGAATAATCAAATATTTGGGGCCAGCCCTAGTATTTATACATCACAATGAAAACAAACAATGAAAAAAACAACAACCTGATATTAGATTATTATATACATTTTGAAATTGTATATTAAAGATATCTGTCAATCACAAGTTTATGATTAGACATGGACATATTGAAGCATAAAGTTTGGCTTTAAGAAGGTATCCATTGGGTTAGCACTGGAGCCTATAGTTTAAAGTAAACCCTCTAGCAATTGGCTGACTGAGTTGTGATACCATCTGCTGACAGTCATGTATCAGCTCACGATTGGTTGAAGCAGGGCCTTCTTTAAGTTCATCTTCATCGATTTAGGAAACAACACAATCACACTAAATCTAAAAAGTGATATATTGAAACATCCACATGGACACTGACCACCATTAATTCAGTCATTCAGTTATTGGCCATATTTTGGAACTATGCAAGCAACTGGTGGCCTGACAAAGTACTACATACTAACTTTGTTGTCAAAGTTCACTGTATACAGTACTTCAGTTGTCATTATTAATGAATATGACCAACAGTGTCCATATTTCTGTTTCTCCCGCCATTCGAAAATAAGTCTGTGTCAAGTGAGTAACATGATTGGTACTCGACAATGGGTTTGAAAGCCAACAATTTGCTACAGTATATTATGCATGCCATGAACAATATGGTCCTCTAATGCGTTCAACAACAACTGCAGTATTCATCGGTCTGGCAGACAATTATTATCTCAACTTTTGTGAGTGATTTGATTTGTATATTATTTCTGTCATGTCTACTTTATTCTGATCGTATTCATTTGAGAATGTATTCCATAATTCTTGTTCTTTAGATTTGTTTACGGTTATGCAGTCAGGCTTGCCATCAGTTTTGTATTCAATATGGTGTTTTACAATTTTACAGTATGTAGTGCTGATATACAGGAGGGACCATCTCGAATAATATTCCAGCACATTTTTGAGTTTGTTCAGAAGTCAAATCATGAACATTTGACAGATCTTTCAAGTGTATCACTCCCATGTTGGCCATAAACAAACCAACACTAGAACACAGAGCCAGCTGCTTATAAGTAAACAACTAAATAAAAAATATATGTCTGGCTGTTGCAGTATTTCTATCCATAAATATGATTAATTTGGCTGACAGGAACCATGTAAAGTGACACATCAGTAGCAGTTTAAATCAATTTTAGCATTTATTATTGTTTTCCTTATTCATTTATATGTGAATAAGATGTTCCAAATGCCAGTGAGAGCATAGGTCACCCTTGTTTGTTGTTTGTGCGTTCTACAATTACCTCAATGGTGATTGAACATAATGTCTTCTTGCACATGTGGCATGACATTTTCAGCAATGCAAATGAACAAAAATGTCTGGCAAAGTGTAATGAGTAACACCTTTGTTGAGCCTTCTAACTTTATACTTTTCAACAGTGCCTGATGTAAATAGTGTTATTTACATATGTGTGTGTCTGTTAGACCACGTTTCTGTTATGTTCCTGATGTGAGTTGTGTTGAAATGGGTAAGTGAATAAGACTGGGATATTATGAGGAATTAAACGTCTTTTCTTTTTTCTTAAAGCTTTTTTATTTATTTATTTGTATTTATTTTTAACATCCTGCATTGATATAAACGGTTATTACATATTCTCGATTCACTACAATCAATTCAATGTGGTCGCAAAAAGATATGGCTTCATGAACGTATTACAATAACAACATACAATATGGCTATTTAGAGTTTTCAGCACATAGTACAGTAAATCTGATTCTTGATTAAACCGGTTTTGACCAGAAGTGGAGAAGGCATTGGGCAAAATGAGACATGCCATTATGAATCCTGGAGTTATTGCTTGAGTAGTACATCAGTAGAGGCAATGGAGGCTTAAATGTTGCCAATAAACGTTAAGAGCTATGTCGCTGTTGTGTCTGTGGGAACCAGCAGCTTTTAGTACAAAATGTTTCCCTCACACACACCCAACATATCCGTTCAATCCCTGTAATATAATACGTGTGCTCGTCATAAATAAAAATGTATATGGTGTCAACAAGCTTTGTATCTGGTTTTGTATTGTAACCTTATCTATTTTGTCTTCTTCGTAAACACTATCGCCACCTGTCGGTTTAGTTAAGAGCAGATGTTCCGCGTTTGCAACGTCACCTGTTCTAAAACACGCTGGTAAAAGCGTACATACCAGCCTAGAATAGGGGAGCATAGAACAGACGTTTGAGGTAACAGTTGGTGCGGTAGTTGCTTCTGCACGCACACACAGAGAGAAGGTCCACATGCACGTACTGTTACAGCTCTGCTGAGGGTGTCCTCCACGCATGTCTTAACCACACGTCCAGTCTGGGTCCAACCTACTTACTGTAGGCTGCAAAATAGGCCAGCAATTTATAGCGTGTGCTATCAACAATTGTGAGTGGCTCAGCAATCGTGCTTCTGTTTAGGTAAAACGAAAAGGAGCATATGAATATATCTACAGTATCTAATTGCAGCACACCTTCTGTGATCTAATAGAGCCTAATGGAGCTTAACATGTACTTATCTATTATCCTTAGTTTACATGCAACATTTTGGACTGGAGTCAATTATTTATCCATGCAATGTAATACAATATGGGAAAATAATGAATTAAGCAGTGTAAAAGCAAACCATGAAGGTATATTTAGTAGATTAGGGTAGGTTCCCTCCTTTTGCTTGGTTGCCTTAAGACTGGTGCAGAGCCATGGAAATAACAGAGTTACGCCATGGTCACATGGTTCATGGAGAGGCAAAACAGTTACCGGAAGTGCTTGTGGCCAATTTGAATATATACAGAGTGAGTGTGTGTATATATATATATATATATATATATATAAAATTTCCTTTTTTGGTAATTAGTAGTCAATAAATGCACCAATTTACATTTAAAATAGAATTTATAGGGTACTTTTAGTATTTAGGCTAATGTTCTGAGGGGGCACTCTCAGGAGAGATGTTGTCTTGATCAAGTTCAAATGTCAATCTATCTCCAGATGGCTGTATATACCTTTTAAATTAATTTGAATTACTATTTTCATTTTGAACTGGTTAACTCTAACACAACCATTGTGGTGTATTGTTGTCACATAACAAATGTGAAGTTAAAGTAGTGAAGTCACTAATGGTCTATTACATCCTACACAGACATTGCAGTAGCAAATGTTGAAAAGTGTTGTAAGGCGTTTGATTGTGTTAATGATGGTGTTGATGTTAATGATGTTGTTGCATGGTGCGGTCTGCACCACTTTGCACCATTTTGTTTGTGTTTCAATTTACAGAGCCTTGGCTGTGTAGAAACACCAGATTATGTTCCAGCACGCATACAGAACAGACAGTAGATATAAAAAAGTGCATTAGCCTACAATCACTGACTTTATACCTTTTACGTTCGAGTTTTCCAAGCACTCACTCACTGTACACAGCGTACCTATTTTCATACTCTTTTAAATTAAAACCTCAACCGATATACAGCCAAGACATTAGAAGCATCCAGCACTTTACTTAAATCGTATACTTTACAAGACGTGATTGGTGATGCAACGTGAAAGCAATGGCTTCTGAAACACCTGAGCTAGTAATGTGTAGGTGTTGAGTGCCTACATACGCGTTTTGCATGGGCTGTTAATACCAAAACCACCAGACAATACACAAGGCAAGGGTGGATTTCATCAACACAGACCGGTGTAAATCCTACAGCTCAGCAGAGGCTACAGTTTATCACAAGCACAAATCTACTCTCCTTTCTTACATGATCCAATCACTGATACGCAAAGGAATTCAATCAGGCCAAGCTTACGGACATAAAAAGGATTCCTCATTGCAGCGACCCGTCTGCGGTGCCCAACCTGCTTTAATAGCTCTCTGGACCTGTAAGGGTGGTCTTTTGTTGCAACCACATTAAAGGTGACCTCGCGCCTTTATCCCGGTGATAGAGCAAGTGCTTATACTCATCATTGGACTGAATTGAAAGATTTTGTGGCGACAGCGTGTTTCAGTGGGAGCAAAATAGGCATTGCCCTCTAATTTCCCCCCATTTATGGACGAAGCAGCTGACAATGTTGCTTCCTGCGTTAAATCTGTGAAACAGCAGTGCAATCACAACGTGTTATTGTTGCCAAAGAGAGTGGGTTTACATACTGTACAACATACATCTAGAAAGCAAAGCATTTTTGCGGGCAAACAAAGTGTTGCATGAGCCATCCTGAGGAAACCTAATAGCTGATTCCCTGAAGAGGAAAAAAAAAAGGAAAGAAAAATGCAGTTTGGCAGTAAAAGCACCGCGGTTAATAAAAACTAAATAAGATCGGGTTTGCTAATTTGTAAAATATACTGTAATGCTATTTAATCCTACATGTTTGGTTTTCAACATTTGTCAATTCAGTTTAGGCCCTTGTCCTGTCTATGTGAATCATATGCCTTCATGCAAATATATTATATAAGTAGAGCATAAAGTTGGGTATTGGCTATTATCAGAGAAAAGCTTATAGTGTATAGCTTATCGTATGGAATAGGCTAGAAACACAGCAATCTTCTTTAAAGTAAAGAAGAAGTAATAATATAACACAATTGACACCTTGGTTATTGTGGTTTTAATAAAGGTTTGCATAAATTCATAACATAAACTGACTCTCAAAAAAGAACTGCAGAATGAGAGTTCCTCTCAGTTGAGACAATTGGCAACATGACATTTCTTAGTGGCCAATTCAGCTTGTGAAGAACACAAAGCTACGTGAGCATGCACAGAAGCAAATGAAGATTGGTCATATACTATACCAATATGCCTTTTACTGCATTTTGCCTTTTACTTACATGTTATATGCAGTTTTGTTTGTTTAAAACTAAATTTTAAACTTAAATGAACTAAAATTATCAAGGGAATGTTAAGAAATAACAGTTTTGACATCATGTCACAGACACCTATGCACTGCGTTGTAGTATTATTTACTGAAATTATCATGCTAAACAGCGAACCCCAGCCTGGCCTATCACGTATTACCACTTTGAACCTCTAGAGGCTATATGAGTCATTAAGGCATCCAGTCTGCACTTGGTTGGCCAATTCAAAGTAGCTACTGTAAGTAGCCAAACTGTACCAAAAAACATTCCAAATATTATTATGAAGGTTGTAAGTGTTAGTTAAAGGATGCTTACAGATAGGCTGGGCCAGAGCCATGTAGAGAGAGAGTTGCACTATCCACATTCACTCCAACAGTTTTTCTACAGCAACAGAACCTCAAAATAGTTCCTGGAAGTTAGCTAAATACTAAAAGTACCCTATAAATTCTATTATAAATGTAAATTGGTGCATTTATTGACTACTAATTTCCAAATTTTTTTCCATAGGTTTAGCATCTCATTGAATCATGTGACTGTTGAATATTTCAAACTTCCGTTGGCGTAACTCTGTTTTTTCCATGGCTCTGAGTTGTCATAACTCTGTTATATCCATGGCTCTGGGCTGGGCATATTCGCTAGCCATAAAACAGAGCTATCATCACATATTGCTTTTCTAACATTCTCAACATGAGGAATGTTGCATTTTTAGACACACAGACAATTCCTGATACAATATAAATTGCATTAATGTTACTATCAATTAAAATATCTGTTTAAAAAGCTGAGTAATTCACTCAACAATCTGAGCAATTTGAGTAGTAAGCAATATTTAAAAAATAAATTGATTGTCTGCAGTGGCATTCCGAACATTTAACATTACCATCAAGCATAGAATTACATACACTGTTTGCAAAATTGGATTAGTAAAAGGAACATTTCGGTGAATTGTTGCCTTCTGATTTTGAGTTGGTGGAGGTAAGAACAATCGAATGCCCATTTTTTCTAGTCTAATAAATCCTTTATGTGTCTTAGAGCGCTTTATCCATCTAGCTTAACTATCATTAATTTTAATGTAACAGCTCCCATAGGGGACGGATAGGCTGAGGAGACTTAAGTCTTTTTGTGTCTTGTCTGATCAAGTGCTTTAGTTTACTCGCAGGCAAAAAGGATTTAGCCTACAGTGTAGTGTACAAGTACAAATGAAATGTACCATAATGTTTAGCCTGAAGATTACGTAGACTTTATGTTAAAGATTATACATTTTCACTTAGTTAGTGGGTTTTCAATTATAAAATGCATTTTAATTATGGTGTAGTGTAGATACTATTTCAGAGATTAAGTATATAAATTACACTTTTCCTAATGTATTTCACATGCTGCTCTTTGTCACCAAAATGAGGATGTTCAGATTTGTCTTTGCTAAATATAATTTTTGCATTTCACTGTGCCAATGTTCTAAATATTTCTCAGGTGCTTAAATGCTCTCGATAATTAACCATTAACTCTGTCAAAGTTGAGTAGTTCAGTAAAAGTTAACAATGATTAAGTTTAGGCCTGTTTGGTATGCCTATTTTTTTATTATTTTTAAGTCCTTATATTGGTTCAGTAATAGATGCAAATACAGCAAAGTCTGAATAAGTGTTTAAATACTGTAAAACTATTGGTTTGTTTTCAAAAATACATAATAGCTTGGTGTATGTTTTATTATTCATCAAGAAGCTGCAAAAATTAAACATGCTGTAGAAGATTAATTCACATATTTGATGAAAAAAGGCTAAACAAGTAATCGAAGATTGGGATTTTAAATAATTTAGGTTTGAGATTTTTGTAGTTGATTTAACTGTGGATTGTTGAAAAGTAATTGTATTAAAAATGTTTGGCAGACGTTTTAATTTCAACAAAAAATGTACGTGCGGTACTCTGCATTATAAGAGTTACAGTGCAGGGTGCCATCATTTCTCAATGTGAGGTACACCAAAATGGTATAATAAACAGTATAGGGACTCTTATGATAACTGAAGTCCACCGAAAACTACTCAAGTTTTAAATAAGGTGGTGGGATGGTAAATTGGCAGAGTAAGCAGATAAATTGGATTCTTTCAGGTTATTACCAAGTATCCAAGTAATGCCGCTCCATTGAATGTGTTTTCACTTTTCGACTAGGCTGAGAGCCTTAATAGCTGAAATATCATGAAGATGAAAATTGAGTGAGTTTACAAGCTGCCAAAACAGAAATTGATGTTGATTGATATAAGCGTTTTCCCTCTAAGTGTTCTGCAGTTTAGAGCATTGATATTGTTTTATTTCAGAAAACAAATTGGGCAAATTCTCTTATGAAGCCATGAGAATCCATGTCTGAAGAGTGCAGACCATTGAGTGTGGGGGTGACACGTTTTCACAGAGCTTATAAGGTAGGTTCTTCTTCTGACCAAATATTTATTCATTGCATGAATAAATGTAAATTATCCAGAATGAAAATGACTGTGTTTATGTTCTCATTGTGGATTGCACACTGATTTTGGTCGCTTATCGGCCAAATTGCCTTAGTTTTTTTCTTTTTTCTTGTTGCTGTACAACATAATTTTGGATGCATCGTAGATCCAGTGCCAACTAGCAGCATAATATGATTTCATTAGTGTCTGCTCTACCGGCTTGTAACTTTCCCTGCAGCCATTTCATTCTGCATGTGCTTGGGCAAAAGGTGGCACGATAGCGTACACTACAGCAACCCTGCTCCTTCACTGCTTCTCAGCACGGATGTGTGATTCACCACTGTGCTGTTTGCCCATTGTTAATAGGTTGCTAAGGTTACAGCATCGTCAGACAAGGTTCAGTCAGAGCAGGTTTTGTGTGTCTGTGTGTGTGTGTGTGTGGATGGTAGTACTAGCACATGATATAACCCAGCCATGCTGATTCCTGAGCATCAAAGACAGCTAGGAAGTGCATGTGGAGCCCTCTGCGCAATAGTGTTCCAGCCGCCATGCTGGCTTTATTAGCTTAGTGTGACAAGCTTCTCTCTGTATGTGGCAGGGGGAAGGCGAGGTTGTGTGTGTGTGTGTGTTTGTGTCTGGGCACTTAATAACAGTGTCTTACTGGATGTCCATTGAGGACCAGTGTGTGTTTCCTTTCATCTACCAGTGTGTGTCGCCATGACAGTTCAACCTTGGCCCTCTGACCCCTCTTTGCCTGGTCGGGGAAGGAAGCGTCATATGATTAAAGCTCGGCACAGCGCGGAGCAAGCCATAGGAATGAATGTGTTTCAGAGCGCCGCGGTGCCGCTGTGCCTTTCTGTCTGACAGGGCTTTTAGTCACTGTATACACAATATACCAAACAAACAATACACAGTGGCATCGGTGTGACGCCATCCATTATATAATCAGTTGGCATGGCTGCCTATCAGTTTTTAAATTACTTAGATTTTGATGATTGCATTACTTCACACAGTCCTCTGATAAGTACAGTAGGCTCCTTTTGTTTTAAGTGGTTGATTGTGGTCAATTCAAAAATTAACTTTTAATATTTGAAAAGGGTATTTTGTTTTCCTCATCAAACTAAGGAATAACCTAGAAGCTATTGCCTATGTCTTACTTTTCCTATTTAATCTCTCAACTTTTCATTAAAAAGTTAACATCGGAAATACCGGGCTAATAAATCTGAAACATCCTCCTCATAGCGGCATCAGCTCCGCAACGAAAATACCCCTCCCCAGCCGAAATATTTAGCTAGGTAACTTGGATCAGCGGTTTTCAAACTGGGTCGGTGAGTGGGTAATGGAAATTGCAAGCGGTCATTGAATGAATGAAGAATATCAATGAATGGCTGCCACACTCATTGGTCGTGACGTGAGTAAGATTGTGGCAAAATAGCCTACTTGTTCCTGATTGGATGAAATCCTTTTTAGGATCCTATCTATGGTGCACACATAGATTCTGGAGCGATCTGTTAAAAAATACTTGGCACACACATGTGTAGCATTAGCTAAAATTGATAGGTTTTTGAAAATTAAGTTGCCGGTACTTGGTGTTTGGTGTGTCTCTAAATAGATTAGTTCTCTCTAGGTGGGTCCTGGCACAAAAAAAAAAAAAACGTTTGGGAACCCCTGACCTAGATGATCACATGATCTTGTGCCCAAGAGCAGGCGGCTCTTGTCATAAAGTTATCGAAAATAAAGCCCACCCCTTTAGAGGGAATATATGATTGGTCAATTTTACTGTCATTTGAAATATGTTTGTTATTACGATGCCCTCTGTAAATGTTTAGAGGGCATCACCAATCACAGAGCTGTAGCAGATGAGCATTTTTTTTAAACCCTTCACATTCAAACACAAACTGAATAGACAGGTTTTAATAGAAAATGTCATCAGAAACATTGTATCTAGATGTTGATTGTAAAATTATGAATTGATTAAATTCAATTCATAAAAAAAAAATTACTTTTTTCCAAAGTATTATACAGTATTTTGCCTCACATTCATCCATTCACACACTGACGGTGATTGCTGCCATGCAAGGTGCAACACACCACCGGGAGCAGTTAGGGGGTAGGGGGTTAGGCATCTTGCTCAATGATGCTTACAGGTAGGTCAACACCAGGGTTCGAACCCACGACCTTCCGGCTAGGAGCCGGACACTAAACCATCCTGCCCCCTATTATTTTTTACAATATCCCCACTGTCATCTACTGTACAATTGCTTACTCTTTCTGAGTGTCTGACTGCGTGTGTGAGAGAGAGAGAGAGAGAGAGAGAGAGAGAATGATAATGCTAATATAAAGTGCTCACACAAAGAAGAACAAATCGAAAGAAAAAAAGCCTGAGAGTACCAAAATAAAAACAAACAAACAAAATATCTTGAATTCCAATATTCAAAGCAATGCTTTGACCTATTAAATTATAATGATGACTTTAAAGGCCTAATTCGAACACGCCACAATCTGGAGGCTTTTTCTGAAATGCGAGATGCGCAATATGCAATTTTACGAGCAGGAACATATAATAAGAGAAATGGCAGGGTGGGTTTTGGAACAGCTGCGATAGTAAATAAGCTGTATGTGGCAGGGATGGGGGGGGGGTTTGGGTGGGCGCATGGCTGCTCATTGGTCACCACGGTAACCAGGAATATTTTTAATTCCTTGGGAAGGTAAAAAAAAAAAAAGTGTCACTTTCAAAATGTCGCTTCTCTCCACCATACGAAGCAATGTCGATGTTCATTTAGACTCAATTTAAAAATAAAGCAGGTTTAGGATTTGATTGTTGCCCAGATTCTAACCATCCAAAGTAAACAGGGTTAGAGTGGGTCTAAAGCAGTGAAGTTGATACTTAAACACATCTTCGCAGCCAACAGAGGCACAACAGGGAGCCAGCACACTCTTCATTCGGAGCCATTTGCCAAGCGTTGCCACCGACTTGTTGGCAGCTCCAAAGCTCTCGGATCACATCCCTGCTAGGAATCTGAAACAGCAATTATGCTCAGTTTGTACATGTAACACCATATTTTCACAAAACACATATGGAGGGAATAACCTGATGATAAAAAAAAAATGCTTATTACATTACTTCCACAACACCTCTTTCTGTCAATTATCTAAAAATATGCAGCTGATCCCAATTTTTTTCACGTGATCCAGATACATTTTGTTTGTCTTCACACCCATGAGGTAAACAAAGTTTGCCGTTATGCATTGAAAGTTAAATGGAGAGTAATTTCATCCAAAGGACTCAGGCACAGTAGATGTACCAGAGGAAACGCTGACATTAGGCTCTGGGATGTTACAGTACGATTATTAAATAAAACCAGGCTTTTTGGGATCACCATTGCCTGTCAAATCAATGCATGGGAGCGCTAGTGGATGCTAGCTAGTACAGCTCTCTGGGGTGGAACGCAAGCTCCGCACCTTTGTTTCTTCGTTGATATCTCCCTGTTTGACATGTCCTGTTTTCTCTCCTACTCATTCGAAGGCTTACAAACTCATTCGAGCAAAATATCTTTGGGGAGGCATATAATGTTGCTTCCAGAGCTGCTCGGATCGGAGGAGTCATAGTAGCATGGCTTTCTACACATTCAGGCCAATTTACGATAGACTGTACAGTATGCAAAGAGCCTGTTGTTCCACTGTACCCACCTAAGACAAATTAGCCATTCAGTGAGCATGTGCTTTTGAACCTCATTTACCCTCTTTATAGAATGGAGAGTAACGAATCACGCCACAACAATCCGAGCCTATTAAGCTGTTTTGATTTAAATGACACACTTTTATTCAGGAGCCAAGTGGTTGCATATTATGTGTGAATAGTCATTATCCACATAGCAAAGGCTCGCATAGCTTGTGCTCAGATAACCTACAGTAGACTAAAGCCTCTCTGCTCACATTATGAGTCCTCGTTTCCCCCTGGAGAAAGTTTGTGCTGCTGTAGATGATTTGGAAATGTTAGTTTTTAACACTGCTTTGTCGTACTATTCCGAGCCATAGTTTTTTATTTTTGCAACACGTTCCCTTCAAGGCGAGGCCATCGCTTTGCGGGGTATGTAAAGTACTGTACTTCAGTGCCATTGCAACTGTCATTTCTTCCCATTTCATCATATTGTAAGCAGGGCTGTGCAGGTTTTTCAAAACTGTGAAGAAGAATCAATATAATTTATAGCTAAATTTCCTTCATAAACAAATCCCGAAAACTACGGTAACGAGGCAGGCATTATTGATTTCACTCCTTTTTGGTTGACATAATGAATAAACAAACGTTAATAATAAGTAGCCAGTTGCAATCAAGGGAACATTTTACAGCTAATTATTCCATTGCATAGTTTGCATACTTTGCAGAATGTTCAGTGTACTGTGCATTCTGCAGAGCCATATATTGTGACTGCATTTACCAGGAGTCAAGAAACACATTCCTGGAAATCTGCACGCTACACATTCATACTCACACAAATGATTAAATGTATCTGAATAGTGTCTTACGCTTGTTTCGTTTCAAGGTAATGCCCCCCCCCCCCGACTCCATTCAGCTGTCTGGCAAGGTCAAAGTGTTACCATACACCTGCCTGCTAACGCCACACATAAGCCATTCATCACTATAATGATTCCTTTGAGATATCGAGCGAGTGCATTGATAAATTATTAATTATTGGTAATAAAATCAAGGGCTGGGGGGATGATGTAAAGAGAGCTATTCATACGTCCATCTCTTTTTCTACATTCGGTTGAAGGACATAAACCAAGCAAGCTGTTAGGTGCCTTGTTCCACAAGCCTCCGGCAATGTTGTAATGAAAGTCCTGGCATTGTGAATATATAGCATGGAATAATTGTACTGCAGCAGGCCTTGTGGGTTTAGGAGAGGCTAACATAATATATCAAATGCTAGAGAAATGTGAATCTTGGCTGATTGTAGACTTTATCTGCATAATGTTACTGTGATTGTTCCTTGTTGACAAGGAAATTCAACATCTACAGTATCATTTCACAGAAAATGTGATTGGTTAAATGTCTCTGAACATTCACTGTGTGCCTACGGGCATTAGAGACATGTGAATATAATGGAATTATACTTTTTTCCTGTTTGTTTAGTTAGCATTTCATGCTAGCTCTCACGGAACCCATCCTTGGTTTACACACAGAGATAGGTTTCTTATTTTCCGAGCATATCAATTTCCCTCATCCACATTTGACCAACCAATCGGAGTGTGCACACACGTTCATTAAAGTTCTCAAGTGGACTTGAGTCACCTGAGCCTTTGCAGAACAGCCTGCGCCACTGGACTGCTGCAATGGAAGCAGGATTTTAAGATACGGTTCACATTCAAATGGAAGCTATTTTTTGCTCAGCAGTGTTACAGGAGCAAATGAGCTACACAATCCATCAACCTTCCAAACCCTTCTCAGACGCAGTATTTCGCTCCTTTGCTAAAGTGACTGTAGGCGTTCTGACAAGGCAAGCATAAATATAGCATTATGCAATCCCTACATTAACTTGTAGTTTACATACGACTAGGTAATACGCAGTACAATGTATAAAGTTGCTGTTTGATGATCACACAATTAATGTAAGCTAAGTGATGTGCTGTTATTTCCAATATCTGTTACCTGTCATAATATATAGTCTTTTGTTAAATAATAATATTGTTTATTATTACAGTGTGAATTATTGTTGTTGTTGTTGTTATATAAATATAATGTTACTACCAAGATTATATAATTCCATTGTATAGACCAATAAAAAAATACTATACATATCTAGTTTGTCATATTGTGCTGTTGCAGACTAGTATTACAAAGAGTATGACTGAACAAAAAGTTAATAATACATATTTGTAATGCAAATATTCTCTCTGGGAGAATGTTGCAGTGCAGCTTTGTTGGGGTCCTGTTTGTGTGCAATTTGCATGTTCTCTCATTGTGTCCACGTGGATCTCCTCCAGTCTATCCTCTCATAACTCACTTCTCCCACATACAATATTTCACCAACTCTTTCTGATAGTAGCCTTCTGATAACCTGATGAAAGGGCTAGTCAGTGGCTATATAACTAATAGAATTTGTATTACATATTGTCTCTTAGTATGTATTTGATTATACACTACAACATATCTAAATCTTGTACATTTGTCTAATTTCTAGTAATAATATCTTACTACACTACACCTAACAAGAGCTCTTCTATCCAAATATAATGTCTTATTTCAGGAAATCTTACAAGCAAATGTTCAATTGTTTCATTGGCAGATTTATTTACTTGTTATGAGCAAATATGACCTTTTATTCATAATCTTTTTACTTATTTTTTAAGAGACATTTTTTGCAGTGTACCACTGCATCTTCTGCAGGCTAGCTAGACATATAAACGCTTGTTCCTTGTAACAACAAAGTTAACAAGTTGACCTATGATTATATATGTGGTTGCCCCAGATAGAATACATATGTATTGGTACACCAGTAGCAAATACATTCTTGACAGTCTTTACTTCAAGTAAAATATGGCAATTATGTCTCGTAAACTATGTACTTTTTTGTACCCCCCCCCCCCCACAGACTTGACTCATCAGAAGGAACAATGGCAGATTTGCAGCGCATTACTAACTGAAGCGTTTGTCAGACAGCGTTCCACTTCAGAATTCTCGCTTCACCTCTACCCTGTGAAGATGTTGTGCATAACTTCTGATTTAATTCAGTATTGGTTGGAATTTGAGTTCCACTGTAATATGTGCGCAGTCGAAACATAGTGCAGCTCTTGAAGCTGACCTTTCTGCCCCCCCCCACCCTCACACACACACACACACTCACTCTGTTTTGTCCCCTATCGTACACTTGAAGGGGATATTTGTCTTTTCCGGCCTGTCTCTCTCCACAGGGAAGTCATAGGCTGGGGTCGGCTGTAGGGTGTGTCCCGGGAATTTGTAGAAACCTATTCTCAGCCTCTTCTGTCCATCAGTACTATGTGCTGAACGTCTGACACTTTTAAGATAGTTTAGGATAGAGAGTGCCTTTCCATAAGTGAGGAAGTGGATTTTCATTGGCTGTTGGAGAACTTGTGTGGTTAAAATGAACATGTCACTTCATGAGGCTGATGCCCTTCTCAACACCTCTCCATTCAAAGCTCCTGCAGTACATCTCTCACAGAATTGTACCCTCCCCCCCCCACCCCAAATAAAGTAAAATAACAAGGGCAATAAGTAAAATATTTTTAAATAGTAGCACTTACCTGTAATCCCCTTAAACACACACAAGACATACTGTACTGTAACATGTTTGCACAATAAATTATTATTAACTGCATGGTGAACAAAATGGCAAATCAGATATAACAAATCAACAGAGGAATAGGCTTCTAACAAAATTATAATATCCTCATGAATTTGCAAAAGAGTAATCAGGCACAGCAAGACACTGGTAAACTACTTTGTGTTGGAAAATTTCTATGATTTTGATCAATCTAAACACTTTAAAATCACAGTGATTTGTTTTTCTCCTCCCAAAACGCGGATTAGCTGTTAACCTTTTGGCATTATGAATCATGTTTGAATGTTGTTTTTCTTCTTCCTTCTTTTTATTGCATTTTGGGAAATGCTCAAATCTGAAGAGCAATCTAAATATATATTTGCTTGGGTGAATATACATTCAGCACCATTTTCAGCAGAAATGGTAATGAAAGGACAAGCAGGAACTAATTTTGTCAGCTATGAATTCACTAAAATGTATATAGTCAGAATATACATATATACATATACTGTACATACATATAGACATAATTAGGGATCGCTTTGTGAAACATAGAAGAAAATAATCCACATATGTATTGTTTCATCTCTGAAATATGAGTTATTTATATCTGAGAGAATACAGAGACACTATATAGGAGAGACATGCCACTAAAGCTGGCCCCACACTAGAGGACTTTCAAATCTTAACCGATTTTAAAAACGACATGAGGACAGATTTGACAAATGTTTTATATTTTACTCCTAAATCAGCACTAGTCAAGTTGCAGGACCACACACTTGGCGATCATCCCAAACACTTTCAGAGTGGCGATTCCAGGGACATCTCACAGAAACTCACATCAAACGTGAGCAAAACAAACAGGAAGGTGATGGCGACGTTGTTGTGACTTCCAGTCAGTTTACGTCTCATTGGTTATTATGAGATTATGCTGGGGTTCACTGCAATTATTCATTCATTGGCAAAATACGGAATGGAAATTTTTGGTCTGTAAACCTCTCACAATACAGAATAATTTGGGCAGATGATCAGTTTCGATCAGCCTCGCCCCAGCGATTGTCGGAAGGGGCAAATCACACCTAGCCTAACAAGCTTAAATTTAATTTGGCCATGAGAATCAGTCTGGAAAGCCTAGAAATCATTTAGAATGTGTCCGAGCAACTGAACTTACCAATCAGTGTCGTATTGATAGCTATACAGGCGAGGGTTGCCGACAGCGAAAATGACCAGATGGTTTATCCAATCCATGCCAAGTATATTTTTGAAAGTACCATGCCCTTTATGAATCGTTTCAATGGGCAGCTGCCCAGATGGAATTGTGACAAACAATTCATCTGGCATGTCAAGTTAAATCGGTCCCAGAATCAGGCCAAAAACCGTCTAGTGTGGGGCCAGCATTAGATAATTTTGAATGGAGCTCTATGGGAGAATTCTGAAATGCAAATATGGCAGAAAATATCCAAATAGTAACACAACATAATCCAAACGAGCCAATCGTCTGTGTACCGTCCAGGGATACGCCCAAGTGCTCTTTAAAGGCTGAAGGACTCCTTTCCATTTTGTCTGGTATTGTTTGTGTGTACGCATGTTTGCTGTTTTGCCCTATGTTTATATGCGACTGTTACACACTTATGTTTCGTTTGTGTTCAATGTTCATTAAACACCGAGCTGTTTACCTCGCGCCGTGACAGTCTACTTTATAACTGCCAAGCATTAACCTATTTGACCAATCGCGTGGTTGCGCTGACGTAAGCCACCTGCCTAATGTCTTCCTAAATAACTGCCCGGGGCAGTTAAAAGATGGCTGCAAGTGGCGAGACTTGCCTAGAAGGACTTTGGAGAATATGAGCAGTACAACGTGCTGTATTCAGTAGTAGGGGTGTAACGGTACACAAAAGTCACGGTTCGGTTCATACCGAGGTACAGAAGTCACGGTTCGGTACATTTT
>JAODUK010067476.1:0-16890 GCA_027564635.1 Typhlichthys eigenmanni
GTGACGAGAACGCGCTGGAGTGCGCGCACCCGATGACGAACGGGGGTGCTTAATATATATCCAAAGCCTTTTTCACAACGACTATAGTATGCAAACAATACACCACTGGGGATGACCTTATTGTGCGCTTTTTATCCAGCGCTGCTGCACTGTACGCTCTTTGTGAGCTGTGTGTTTGTTGAGGTGTTGCTGTTGGCATTAATATTTCCTGTGACACCCATTGGATGTCCCCGCTGGAGTCAGGCTGCACAGCCAAGACGGGCCTGCCACAATATGCTGGTACTCATTATCCCCTGAGCTAGCAAGATGACACCGCAAGCCAGTGCCAAGGGCCATACTTGCTAGATAAGGACCCAATTCCAACTCCACCCTGAGGTCGTCTGGCCGTGGAGCATGCAAGGTTGTTGCACTCGAAAGCTTCCTGCGCTCTCATTTGATGGGAGAACTGTAAGCCATTAGTGTATTTTTAATACGTGGTTCTGATTCACGTTTTTTAAAGTATTTTTTTAGGGTTGGCGGAGGGGGGCTGGCTTTGAACCTGTCTATAGGCTACTATAGGCTCAGACTGTGCTTTGATTGGCTCTGTGGAAGGGATAGGGGCGGAGCAGAGAGCACGTTAAGCCAGTTAGCCCGTCCCGGTGACCGAGCAGATTTGCTCCACGTCGGTGGGGGGCGGGAAGGGGGGAGAGGGAGGAGAGGAGGGGGAGCTGGACATGGAAAATCTCTCCCGCTCTGCCTGCATGCCACTCTTTTGTTGCTATGCAATCTTCCATTAAGCCGGGTTAGTGTTGTAATTCTGCCCTGCTACCGTTTGACAGCCATAGCTCCCCAGGCATCTGTTTTATAGACACCGGTTATTTTAATAAGGTGTTTTTTATTAGCTTATCTCTGCTCGGAATAAACATAATCTATAATGAAACGTAAAATCTATTTTAAGTGTGCCTGGGCTTTTAAAGGCTGAACACGCATTGTCTGAGAGAGGGAGCGAGCATGGGTGCATTATGTAATAATTTAATTCTGATTGAATTCCCCTAAAGGAGCAGCTGGGTGAACCAGGTGTGACGTAGGCCGTCATTCTTGAACCCGTGCTTCCTACTTTGAGTGGAACAGTACCTCCAGATGATCTCGCATTTCCCTACAACCACGTGATGTCATCCTGATCTCGCCGGCTACAGTGAGACTTTCAGCATTTGTGGCTGACTTCCGGGAACTTTATTGAGGCTCCACGATCCGCCATTGCTTTGAAAAAAACGTTCCATTGCATGGCTCTGGGCCTGCATCTCAGCCAGTCAGAATCTTTGTTTAAAATCAGCCTGACTGCCGGTGTAAATGCACGCTGATGCCGTCATCTTGGGATCGTCTTCAGATGGCCGCTGATTGGCCTGATTCTTTTTGGACGACACACTTTTGCATTGAAGGGTTCCAGACTGATACTCACTGCAAAATGATAACTGAGCTCGCAAGATCAGGATGGTCTCGCACGTGCTCGTTTCCTCCCAAACATTGTGTGTACAGCCTTTAAAGGTATAGTCAGCTATTCTAAGCTAATGCACGTTTTGTGAAATTCAACAAATACCTCCTTGCATTTCGCTAGTTTACCCTTCACTGTGCGTGTTGAAATACTAATCTGATACTTTTACACAGCCATGTGTAAATGGTAACATAAACAAAGTGGTGAACACCGCTTGTATCAACAAAGCCGCAGCACTACGCTTTGCTTCACAATGCATTTCGACGTGTGAGGTGCCTCTGCGGATAGATACTGTTTTCATTTGAGCTTAAAGAATGACTTTTAAAGCCCAGGCACATCTAAAATAGATTTTACATTTCGCACAAGGCTAGCATCTCTCTCTACACCATTCTCTCAAGCTACAGATCGTATAACAATGAGTTGATGATGTATTGTTACTCACTTGACACAACATATGAACTTTCATGTGAATGTTTGATATGATATCAGTCATGTGTGCAGACCACACCATGTTTGCTTGAAGCTTTACGGGAGCAGTATACAGCTTCCTTTCTTAACAGCATCTAGAATAAATAATGTTGTTTACCTACATGTTGTTTTTTTTACCCCTCTATCATATCATAGTTTTGCTTCCCGAGGGGCCACACATTGTGCAACTGCTGTGCATTTAATCATGCATCTCTATCTGCGTATGAATATGCAAGTAGTTCACAGTTAGTGGACGACGTGTACATAGCGGTGACTTCCAGCCATTTCTGATTTGCATTCTCCAACGGTGGACGTTGAAAGATGGCCCTCCAGTTAAGAGGATACATAAATCACACGTTCATGGCTGGTATGATGTGAATCTATAATGGCAATCTACAGTACAATAGCTCCATATTTACAACCTGTTAGCTTTAGCTTGTGCAATGTATTTCTTCCAGCAAGCAGAGTAACAATAAAACATTCACATAACATGTCCAGCTTATTTTGCTGAGATGCATGTGTTCTAGTCTTGATTAATTTAAGCTGCCGGTAGCCATCGAATGCCCTGGATAAATACTGGGAGCTCAACATCCAGGATCATTAATTCTTTTTGTAATTACTGGACAACATATGGCAACACAAATGTCTGATAAACGAGAGGCCGATGCTAAAATCTTACATAGGTGCTACTGTGTGTTTCTGCAGACAACACGAATATACTTCTGTGAAAATGGGTCTGTTAATATTAGTTTCGGTGGTGCGCAGGGGACAGAGGCAGGGGTTTTGAAACCAATCTGTATGTCACAGTTCACTGGCGTTGACATGTAATCCTGCCTCGCAACCACTATTTTATGAAGGGGGGGGGGGGAAAGTAAAACAATTCCTGCATAGAAAGATGAAAAACAGTGTTGATGCGTTCCAGTATATTTCGCTGTGCTACTGTGTTCAGTTGTCTCTATGCCAAGGCAAAGGAATTCTTCTGTGATGAGACTGATCGCAACGTAAACAGATTTCTGGTTCCTTTCTAAATGCATCTTTTGTTATTTTGGGGAGCCTGTTTTTAGTTTTAATTTAAATTTAATTATTTTGTGTGCTCTGTAATGCTATAGCTATCTCTTGTAGACCTTTTGCCAGCATTAGCAAGACACACGTCTTCATCTGAACATTAATTTGTTGGCCTTTTCTGGGGAGAAAAAAAAACGCACAGTCAGGGAAGTTACTGAATTAAAGCTAGTCGGCATTACATTGCTGGCATTCTGGGACACCTCAGAATTTGCAGTTTGCAAACAAGATTTTTTTGTCATTGATGTCACAGAACACATGATTTATTTACTTGACTTTAGAGAAGATGCATGTGAATGAACAGTCCAGCGTTGAGGGTTCCGTAGCTCAAACAGCCATTTAGAGGGGAGGGCTAAAGTGATGGCAGTGAAGTTTGGTTATTAATGGCCAGCGCCTATCTTTCATGCCCTAATTGGTCTTTCCTGATTGCTGAGGATTTTGATTAAGAAATGCCATTAAAATTGATATATTATGCCTCCAAGATGGCTTCACAGTTAGATAGTTGCTTCAATCAATTGATAATTATGTTGATGATTTATAGCCAAGTTTAGTTTGACAAGCTAACAGTAATTGAAACAAAACATACTTTTTTTTAGCACTATGAACGACAGTGAATCCCTATTGAGAAAAGCGTATTCTTTGTTTTTAATACATTAGTGTGTCTCAATGAAGTCGGCCTACTAAGTAACACATTTGTCCTATTTGCAATTACACAATATTTGTATGTGGACTGGTGAAGTTTGGTGCTTGGAGCAGCAGAAGACTCATTGTAAATCTAAATAACTCAGTGAGGTAGATTAGGATTCCATATTATGTGGTGGAGACAATTTTGTTGTTTTAATTAATTTAGTACACTAACATTTCACAACATTCATTGAGTTGGTTTATGTAAATTCTGAAAATCTTGTTTTTTTTTTTTTTTTGTATTTCAAGTTACGTCACACTTTGATGAAGAAACCTGCCAAAGCGAAGAAGCCTATATTATTTAATTGTGAAATATTCAGGTATTGTGGGGTAATGAAAAAATAATATACATATATAACATTTTTCATTTACAAATACTAATAAAGTGGTGTTAACAATTAGATTATTGTAATGTTAGCATTATAATTGGAAACTGCCTTATGTGAAAATTAATCATTTGGGTTTTTTCTGGGAGCAACAGCAGGAATGTTTTCGCTCCATAAAGCGACGGTTGGGAATGCCCTGATTCATGCCGGTGAGCTGTCTTTTATCATCCCCTCAAGAACAATCTGGCCAGGTAGCTGTTTCTATTTCTGTGCAATTATCACTGAAGGCGTGACAGTTCTTTTAAGACCAATGAAACGCTGTCTTCATCCCACCACCATTTATGTTTTTAGTCTAATGCTAGAACTTGGTCAAGCTTGTTTTTTTGAAGAGTATTAAAGGCAGGGTTAGTTATTTTAGAGAACGCTTGCTAGTAATATCTCTCCGCGCATCCGCGGCGTCACTCCACACATTGAAACACATTGTGAAGCAAAGAGTAGTACTATGGCTTTGTTGATATGAACGGTTCCTTTTTACAGCGGCAAGGCTGTGTAGAAGTATCAGATTCTTTTCAACATGAAAACACAGAACCGTAAGCTTGCGAAATGCGAGGAGATATTTGGTGCATTTGACAAAACGTGTATTGGCTTATAGTACATTTAGCTTGCAATAGCTGACTATACCTTTAACTCCAATGTAATGTGGGTCAATTTGAAGTCAGCAAAGTTGCGCAATTCAACTACAGCTCATTCAACTGCAGCTCAGGTCAGATGACATGTCGCCACCTTTGCCTCAGATTCAGTCTATTATTTTTTTTAGTGTAACTGCATCCTAGCTCTGAGCCTGACTCCGCCCACTGGACAACCTTCACAAATGCAAACTTGTAGTCGATGAGCTGAGTGAGGGGAGGGGCTGAGAAAATAATATACATCAACATCAATTGATCTTGATGACGCACGGGCGGACTAAGCGAACCAGTCAAGTTCTGAGGCGACTTTTAGCGGATATAACCTGTCGTGTATATTCGTTTAAATTTTCTTTTTTTATATTGCCTAGCAATAATCATTAGCTGAAGAGACGGTGTAAAAAGAGAGGGAGAGGGAAAGAGAAAAGGATCGCAAGCTGGGAATTGTGATCGCAGATGTTTGCGCATGTCTAGAAAGGCTGACGGGTTACTCGGTGTCACCACCGTCATTAATTTGGAAAGCAATAGCTTCTGGAAAGCAATACATTTTGCCCATTATTACAACTGACTTGACAGCTGCTTTCTTGCTGCTGAGACTTGTGTAACTGTATTGTGTAACTGCCTTTTAATGCACCGCTAACGCAAATTAAGCAGCTGAGATTCCTTGTGTACCTGCGGTTCTCTGGGAAATAAAGCAATTCCAATTCTGATGCAAATCTCTGAAAGGTTTAATCACTTCCTAAGGAATGGAGGGCCTATGTGAATGCTACATTTCACAATAAGATTGCACAAACCCAGACTAAATTTGAACAATGCTGGACATTCTAGACACTACTGTTTTTGTTTTATTTTGAAATTTTCAGGTTGGAGAGGACATTTGTTTAATTGACAAATTGGGGGAAATCGTTATAACCTCTATTTTTCACTTCAGAATTATCCCACCTTTCTTCAAGTCCGTCAATAATTTTCATGCAATTGTAAAACATGTTATTCTTTCTGAACTCTAATGATACCAATAATGCTAATACAAATACTTTGCCTAATATCTCATATTATTTCAGCCTAATCCTTAGTCTTAGCAATAACACGCACACCATGGAGTCATGGCTTTGTGGTCATGCCCTTGTGACTTCCACCGTGCAGAAGTCACAAGAGATGTCTTTCAGAACAGGACCTCTGTTGTTTCCTTCAACAATGGCGGTATTTTATGCATCAGTCTGATTAAAGACACTCTTTCAGCTCTCAATGCGATACTGCAGAAGTTGTTTTGATGACGTATAGTTTGCTTCCACTCCGCCGGACTCTCTTCTGATTCTAGCCGCGCGTTCGCTTTGACCTTTTTATATTGCAGTCTTATCTGGCATTGACCCGCAGGTGTGCTCCTCGGATGAGCGCGAGGGTTAGTTATTGATAGGTCTAGCACACCTCTCTGTGGAGCCATTTGTCTGCTCAGCAGAGCAAAGATTACACTAATAAATCTCCTGATGAAGATCGTGTCTCGCTTGGATAGACTCTTCTTGGTGTGTGTGTTGTGCACCTATTATCAATAAACAGATGACATGCATGGGAACAATTGGACGTAGAAATAGTCATTTCCAGTCTAGGTAGCATGCCTTGGTTATTTATATATATTTCTGTGTTGCTGTTATTGTTTTCACAGGTGTAGACGGCAATACTCAAAAGATCTCATTTGTCTGTGATGAGCATCTCCGTCCACAGGAGACCAAAGGTACGGTAAGATATCAAAAGCTCATTATCCCATGTCCCAATAAACATTTCATTATGCATTATGAAAGAAAAAAACAAAAACCCACACAGGGTGATGCCAGAGACCTTCGAAATGCGATGCGCTTACGCGATTCTGCCTGATTTATCTATCACCCAGCTGTAGAGCATGTCATGTATTTTTAATTTAAAAACACATTTTTCCTTGCATACTTTGCTGTAAGAAATTCAATAATATAACAAACATTATCACATGATTTTAATACCTTGCTTCAAAACATTGTAGTATAAAATGCATTTTTAGTTTTGTAAACTGTATTATTTTATAACAAAACGGATTATATTTTCCCATGATAGATTATCCCTTCAGTGTGCTTGATCCTTTCCTACACCTGCATCGTATGTACAGTGTGTTGTGCTATACGTACAGTGTGTGTTGTGTTGTCGTATGTACAGTGTATGTTGTGTTGCACTGCACTTGTTTGACAGGGGGTTCCTTCAGTGTGGTGGGAGTATATGATTCATTGCGTCATCAGTTCTGCTCCACTTGTCTCTGCTGTGTCCAGCAAATAGCCGCGGCCCGTCTGACATGTCCGGCAAATAGCCGTGGTCCATGTTGTGGTTTTCTCAGCCGCCGCAAAGACCTCGCAATTCTGCTGGCAAGCCAAAAAAAAAAAAAAAACGACCATTCGCAGGGTGATTACGGGGTTTGGAGCCATGATCGCGGGTCATTAAGAGATAGGATTACTGCTGGATAGAAGGACTATCGGAATGTACAAACCCTACCACCCCCCCCGCCTCCCTCACGGTGGCTCTGCTCACCGCTGATGGAATAGAATTGAATTAATGGGGTTACCCACTGTGAGGGCTGATTAAAACGACACACTGTCTGTGATCCCTGAGTGACGTGACCGGACCGCTTGGCACTGGGGTGTGTGTGCACTTTGTGTATGTCTGTGCGCTTGTGTGCTATTTGTGTGCGTGTACGTGCGCGTGTCTGTCTGTGTGTGTGTGTGTGTGTGTGCTCGCTTGTCTGCGTGCACGTGTGATTGAGTGTGCGTGTCCGTCCGTCACGGGTCAGTGCTGATTAACACGAGTCATTATGTGATGTCTTTGCCGGGGTGCAACTCTCAGCGGGGGAGGTGGGGGTGGGGGTGGTGGGGGTCAGGTGCAAAATGTTCTGCTGTATGATCAATGGGCTGTACTAAAAGTTCCCATATCACTGGCTTCCCTATAGTTCACAATGATCACTGGTTATGCAACGTCCACAACCATCGCGGGATGATGGATCGTATTACACCTCAGTCAATGCAGCTAAGCTAAAGAGAATAAAGGGATATTGTTCTTGGAGCATGGCTGAAATATGATAAATTCAACTTATGAAAAATGTATTGGCATATATTTCAACACGCCTGTAGGAACCCGCGCTGAAGCACAGCGCAGTTGGGCTTTTTAGATTTAATAAATAATATATTTTTTATTTCCCCCCACAAACCTTTTTTGTAACGAATGGCCATCATCTTGTCTGGGCCAGGGCGGGGGTTTATGGGGGGTGGAACACGGTATACTGGAGGTGTCTGCTGGGATCATTCTCATGATGGATGATGAGCTCCCCAGCGAGAGGCAATGCTGGTCCCGGGAGGGAGGGAGGGAGGGAGGGAGACAGATTATTCAAATGTTAGGTTTGTTAAAGGTGGAGTCAGACATCCTGGAGAAAGACTGTTTATATTTCAACTCCACTAAAACGAAAACACCGTTCACCTTCTGCTAGCTACCGTGAAGAGGTATTTGCTGAGTATAGCCAGAGACGTTATGTAGAGGAGACATTCACTTGGATCATTATCGTGTGGCTTCATTGACGTAAGCCACCTGCCTATAAAGTCTTCCAAAATAACTGCCTGGGGTGTTTCAGAGATGGCTGCTGAGTGGCGAGACTTGCCTAAAGCCTGTGTCCTCAACCTGTGTCTGGGCTTGTGGTTCCAACCGGTGTTATGAAAACAAATGGTTTGGTTTGAAGCACGCTCTCGCACGCTCTCTCACGCACGCCCTCTTTCCATCTCTGGCTGCAGTGATGAAAATGTCTTCCTCTGATTAGGGACAGCGTGTTGTCATGGTAGAGACCACAATGGCGGCAGAACACAATGCCCCCCCCCCCCCTCTTGACTAAGTCATAGACCCCTGTAGGGGGTCAGGCCATGGTGGAATAAGGAGTATAGAGTCCCAAGTACTTCACGCTCACGCGCGCTAACACTCATCCCTTCTCCTAGTAAAGGTGGGGGGGGGTGGGGGGTGCTTCCTGTACAGCCCACTTAGCCTAAAGTCTGTGTGCGCTCACACTGCGGTAAGCGATTCTTAACTAATACACTATTAACTAAACACAATTTGTATTTGTATATGTCCTCGCAGTTTGCTAGCCGTCCGTTCAGTGTGGGCGTGTGTGAAAAAAAGAATCCGGCGCTTCTGCACAGCCTTGGCCCTGTAAATTGGAACATAAAGTGGTGCAGACCGCACCACACAAACCGCACCCTCTGGAACTGAAGGCAGAGGTGTTTTTGTTTTGATGTTGAGCGGAGATGTTCTCCAGCTTTGGTAACTTCTCCTTTTTAAGGGTGAGCGGTGAGCGTCGTGCCCATTGGGAGATGTGTGCTGTTCTACGTTGTGGGACGAAGGGACTCTCAGTTGTGACTCTCTCAGTACTAGAGGGACGGCTTCACTGTGCTTGTTGTTTAGCCTGGCTCCGCCCGACTACTGCTCTCAGCAGAGAAATTGTTTTTGTTGAGATTATAGTCTGGAAAACCTGTTTACACAGCCACCCTGCTGGTGGACCAATCGGGGTGGGCTAGTGAGCTGACGTTAAGGTCACGCGTGTTTCTAAATGGTGGTAGAGCTAGATTAGGTGATGAAAACAGCTGTAGCAACGGCGATTGATTATTAAGCACAATAGTTTCTAAATTTACCAGAGGTCTGACACACGTCCCAATGGAGCGTGGCCAGACCGTATTCACAAAGTGATTTTTGGGTCTGGTCATAATTTTTTAGCTAGCCTGGTGCAATAATGTATATGGGGAGAGAGAGTACTTCCTAGTAACCTTCTTGATGGCCATTTGTATAGTATGTGGATAATGTATAAAACCTACCAAAGCAACCAATTCTTTTTCACGTTTGAAATGATTGTTTTAGTGTTGAGAACAAAACTTGCTGTTTGGTTTGATTGAGCTGCATCAGAAATTCAAAGGAAATGTTCCATTGTTTCCTGTCGTCTCTCAGAGATTGTTGAGTGTTGGTGTTTTGACATGATGCAACGAGAAGGCTGAAAACCGCTTGGCAGCGCCTGCTATCCATCCACACATCCACATATCCATCCATCCATCCATCCAAACAGTCCTGTCAGACATGCTCTGCTTCTTTGGCTAAGATGTCAGGCGCGCCAATGGAATCACGCCGAGCCCAACGTGTTGTCATCTCTAAATGTCTGCACAGGATATTTTCCCTGAAGTGATATCTGGGGGTTTAGGCTTACGGCTTCAGAGAAGCGTATCATGAATTAGTACATGTACTGCCGCGGAAACAATTAGGAGACCACTGTACATTCTTTGAACTTTTATAGTATACAAATACTGTAAATGTAAAGAATATAACATAAATAGAAGAATCAATGCAAATCTAAAAATACATATACTACATGAAAGTCAAATATGAAAATGTAGAAGTAGTGAAAATCTTTAACTGCTGCAGTGGTCTCTTAATTTTGTCCATGGCTGACTATCTCAAGACTTATTGAAATGGTAGGCCAATAGTAATATACTAAAATCTATCGATCTATATATCGTCAATGTTTTTCAGGCCAAGGACCCATTGGCAGAAACACGGCACAGCGACTATCACTATGGTATAGAATATTTAGTTGCTGGGACAACAATAATATGTAAGGCAGTCTATAGTGCCATGTATAAAAGTAATAAAGTAATCATAATGTATATTTTCTGACATTTAAATTTTTGGACAAATAAGTTTGTATTCAAATTATTTGGAGGACCCCCTGCAGTACCTCTGAGGACCCCCTGTTGAAGAACCCTGCTATATATACTATAAGCATCCAAATGAAGTCTGTATGTGCAGTGTGATTACCTGATTAGCTTATTTGTAGTATGTCATGGTAGACTTTTGTGAAAAACACAAGGCTGGACCGCTTTTTCATGACACTAGCCCATTGAAATAAAACCCTTTATACTGTATATACAGTATGTCCAATCTTCCTTGAATACCTGGACTATGTGTGCAATTTCTTTGGTCATAATTTTTTGTATTATTATTTTTTTAATGTTTGATGTACCGGACATGTCGAATGTTTCAAAAGGCCGCATCCGGCCCCCGGGCCTGACTTTGCCCATGTTTGGTCTAAAGTTATGCCCAGCTTCAGTCAAAACACCACCATTGTAAATGGTCATTAACATATTCCCAAAGATGCATTTGAACAGAAGTAGAGGAATTTCTCCTGTCTCCTTTTTACCTTTCATCAGTCAGACTTTCTTTTAACTACCAGACGTGCTGCGCTGAAATTAATTTCCCAACTGGGACTCTTATCAAATAATTCAAATGTACCATCTTATCCAAGAGTCAATTCGCCTCAGTGAAAACTGTACACAGAATTAATTGTGACTATAATCTGTAGTAGTATTATTTGGATATCTTCCTAATGTTGACATAAACCTTAATGACCATCTGCAGAATGCAACTTATCATGGCACATATGTCCATCCTAAATATGTAGGAACGTCTCGGATGTTTTATGGTGTTTTCCACTGCTGTTCACGAGCGTAACCGCGGCAACTAAGGATACCCTCTGCTGGTTTCCCTAGATGCAGAGGAGAATTATAACTGTTTTCCACTGAAACGAGGTCTTTCAAGACTGCCGCCCATCTATCTGCATGGTTATTGCTGTATGTCTTTCAGTGAGACATGAGTGGGCTAATGCAAACATGAGATATGATCCCATTCTCCTGGCGGGTCACTGAGACTTTATAAGGGTTTGCACAGAGTACAGCCAATATCTGTGACCTCTGACCCCAATGTCCAATAGGGAAGCCCTGTCGGTTTATTACTTTTTTTTTTTTTTTTTTTTACAATTTCATAATTTTAGCAAATGCTTTTTGTCCAATGCAACTTACAAGTAAGTACATTTGTCAATAGTTAAATAGGTCAAACACCAGTTATCATGAGCAAAAAAAAACAGACAAAACATTTTTAGAATAATGACAGGAGCAGCATGTCTTCAGAACTATATAACTTGGTAATGCATTTAATATCATAATTATATATTTACGCATAAATCAAGCCTCAAAATAATTGCCGCCTGCTGAATTACATGTGATGTATTTTGGCAATTTCTAAGAGCTGGTCTAAAAGCAGGATTTATTTTTCTGAGATTGAAGGTAGAGATAAATATCATCATATATTATTTCACTTAGAGGGAGAGTTTATGGGGTAGTGAGGTCACTATTCGTGGGTACAAAGGGGATTCTAGAGAATTACTTTGCTGTTCGGCTGCAGCAGTAACTCTTGATTCACGGATTGTCCATTTGCTTCATTTGTAACTCTATTAAAACTGTGAAGTTTAATGGATGGGCTACATATGCTTGGCAGATGTTCATCCTATTCTGTGCTGAAAGCGAGGTAACCCAGACTTGTAAATATACATTCCAGCACGGTATGCTTTTTCACTCTCAATTTTGAATCCTTGAAAGGTTCTCGCAGCGTGCATACAGAACAACCAAGGGTATCATATCATCTTTAAACCTGTGCACAAAAATAAATACAAATAAATAATAAATCAGAATTCGCATCAAGCTTAGATGTTTCCACATCTAATCTTGAAACTGAAAAATAAAGTGCAGCATGTAAAATAGATTTTCTTTCCTTTTTTTTTAAATTTATTTTTTATTTAGGAATATCCAGCCAAAGACTAGTATTTAGAATTACAAGAGCGCAAAGCGTCGAATGCATCATTCTCTGAAGTATGCTTCAGATATCAAACTAGCAGGTGTTCTTGGCTTGCAGGAACAGCACCCAGACTCATATACAGTAATGTAGTAAAGTGACCTTCTTCAGTTTATGATAACGAAAGTTTTCTTATTTCATGTACCTTTTTCTTTACTCCTTTGCATTCTAATAGTTTGAAATGGCATTGCTTTCAGACTTACTTATACATGTTTAAAATGTCTGTCCAACTGAACTGAGAGTGCTCTGACTGTGACATGGACTGTTTTGTCAAATCAGTCCGATATTTTATTTGGACTTTTGAACATCTTCCATTTTGTGGCAATCTCACGCCAACCCACTGAGATCAGATTAAAGCAGACATGTCAAAGATAACGCCAGCGAATCCCATGCCCAGAGCAATGCATGATGGGACAGAGGGACACATGCCCTGTACCGTGACAGCCAGGTGGACCGCAGATTTAAGTGAAGCTGGCTTGTGTAATCGCTCCAAATCTGATTTGGCTGCACGGCTCGCGGGCTATTTTAACTGGACATACTGTAATGTGTTTTTTTCATGAGATTTTCCGTAATCGTGTTTGCTGTGTGATTGCTGGAGTGGAGTGTCATTACTTCCCTCTGTCACTCATTTCCTTTGAGGAGGTAGTCTCCTCGCGTCTGTGCTGTGAACAGTTTTATCATATCTTCTAATCTGTGAGGTTTAGTTTCAAGTGTTTTTAACTGTGGTTGCTGTCTTGATAACTCAAGCTTATGTTTGTTCCATAATGAGGAGCCCATCATTCTGTTGACGTCTCTGAAAGGCACCGTGCTATTTTCAGACACCCGGGCGTGCAGAAATATCTAACTAGGTAAATAAATATGTTGTGTAGATGAAAAGGAATGTATAATAAAAACCTATACGAGGATGCTTTCACCTTTTAATGCACTCGCAACCTTCCTCGCTCACCTTATACCAACATTGCTGGTGATACGTTTGCTCTATCTGCAGTGTTCTCCTTCTACATCTTCTGGAAAGTAATGCGGAATGGAATTTGCTGTGAGCAATAAACAAACTATGTTCTGCATGTGCTGAACCTGTTGTTGGCGTGTCAGAACCGACCCAGAGGCCCAGAAGCCCAAGCCAGGGGTCCGTATCGGTCCTCTTGCTGCAATAATACCACGTCAACGCGTTGCCATTCTTCCACGCACAACTTTTCTTTTCGTTCTTTCGTTCTTTCTCACCGATTCATCCACTTCTGGGCTGAGAGGGCCCCTTATTTTGGTTGTGAAAAATCAATAGCCATTACGCAGGGGAGAGTATGTATGAGAGGGAGAGAGGGGAGATGGGGGTGCGGGGGGGAGCAGGGCAGAGAGGAGAGAAGGAGAGAGGGAGCGAGACGCCGTACTCGTCAGGCCAACCCTGGCTGACGGCTGTCATCTTGCTTAATTGCTTTGCTAATATCGTCCCCTCGCTGCCTGCATCTAGGTCAGAAGGGCCCGGGCCAGAGCTGGCTGGGAGCGGAGCCCTTCCATGCTCGCTTTCTTCTCTCTCTCTCTTTCTGTCTCATTTGACTCTTTCAATTATAACTAGAACATGATACTGTTTCTCGTGCTCGGATGACCTGGGTTTAAATCGAGCCTGTCGAACGCTTCTGTTGTTCTTGAAAGCACCCTCTCCCAGCCCACACTCGCCAAAGAAAATGGTAAAATTAAAGTTGTGGGGTCAGTTGTCTTCTGAAGGGAGCTGGAAGGACTTGAGCGATTCATTGTGAAGTCTGTCAGTTGTGACATATTGGAATATAATAAAATGTCTCTGACCTGTCCTCACTCTCAATCATAGAGCCAATCAAGCTGGGGCATGTTAAAAAAATAGAGTGCAACACCAACTGAAATCGTATATTTAGCTGGAGGGGAGAAATATCTGTCTAAAGTGACAGTTGGAAATGGGAATGATATGTTCCGAAATGTAAATTCTTTTGACTATTTTGGTGTTGGATATGATCTTGGAGGAGCAGGGGAAACTTTCCTGTCTATCTGCAGGTGGAGCGGCAATGTTTCCTCCTCGTCAAACATCGTTTGCCTTTCGCCTCTGTTTGCAGGGCTCTGTCTGAGTGAGTTTCCGCGGCAACAGACAAGCTTGAGGTTATTAACCTAACCCAATAACCCACACTGTTGGTTTTCCCACAGCCATCACAGTTTAATGTGGTTTGATTATTTTTCTTTTTTCTTCCTTTTCTAGAAGCTCTTCATTGTTGCTGCTGACCTAAATTGAATAGATTGGGGTTAGATCTGTTTCTTTCATGGTGCGTTAGCTAAATATAGAAATTAGTAAATTGTACATTTATTATTATTATTCAACTTTATTGTAATTGCACGTCACAAGTACAAAGCAACAACATGTAGATGTGGGGCTTAATGGTCTGGGTGTTGGGCTCCCAGCCGGAAGGTTGTGGGTTCAAACCCCGGTGTTGACCTACCTGTAAGCATCCTTGAGCAAGATGCCTTACCCCCTAACTGCTCCCGGTGGCTGGTCGCTACATACATACATACATACATACATATACAGTGTGTGTTTATATATAAATGCCCAATCTTTTTTTTGTGAACTACAAAACACTTGCGTGACAGAAAACACTACAAAGTTGATGCCAGTGGTAGAGTTCCTGTTAACTGCAATTGCTGTAAAAGTCGTGTCTGGAAAACTTAATTAACCAAGTCTGGGGAAAATGAAAGACCTTGCGGGCATGCTGGCATGTCTACAATCAGTCAGCGCTTCAGTTTATTGTTGCTGTCAAGTCGCCTTGCATAACAAAGCATTTGTGAAGATGTACACACGTTCTCTTCTAGAACCAGCCGTTGGAAGAGAGACCTCGCTGTAAGAAACCTCATTTGTGTACTTGTGCACTGTGCATAGGTGAGAAGAATACCTTGAGAAAACGTCTTGCCCATTTTATTGCCAGGCATTAATACAAACTCTGCCACAGTGTTGTCTTGGCGCACAATGACAATAGCAGGCACAGTGGATTTATGGCCAGGTTCAAGCCGGAATACCGCACACTGTCAGCTTCAGCTAAAGCCGAATAACTACAGCCTAGACAATTTATATCAGCGAAAACAAACCTTTGACGAATACACAACGCATGCACAAAGAAGCGAGCACTTGCAGCTTGTTTACATCCACGGTGCTGGCTGGCTATACAGCAGGCGGCCATTTTGAACAAGGTAGAGGCGCGCGGACGAGTGACAAGGGGGCAGTAATTGTGTCTGCTGCAAGGCTGTCGGCCAGCAACTGTCAAGACCTCATACTTTCCCCAGCTCTCCCAGTTTAATGGAGCGTGTGTGTGTGTGTGTGTGTGGGGGGGGGAGGGGAAGGTTCACTGCCCTGGACCCAGCCGCGGCTGTGTTGAAATGGCCTCCTGTCCTTCTTTAGATAGCCGCGCTGGAACAGTCAGGCGAGGGCTGAGCAGCTGGAGAAAACATTAGATCTAAAGCCCTTCCTCCAGGTCGCCATTTCACTCTCGTCCATCGGCCAGGAAAGCTGCTTTGTTTTATAGCCTGCAGAAATAGCACAAGTAACCCCCCCTCCTCCCCCCGTCGTCCTCTAAGCGTGATTCATATAAAAATAAAACAAAGTCTGGGTGGAGCTGTGCGATAGCTCCATGCCTAACTTAGTGCCTTGGGAGACAGGGGTTCAAGTCGGCCATTCCCAATCCTTCCCAATATCTCTGTCCTGCTTGTGTTCACTGTCCGGTCTCATAATAAGAGAGAAACAAATGAAACGGAAGAAACAAAATATGATCTGGTTTTGATCAATACCGTTGTCTCCACCTTCAAGTGTCAGCTGGAGGGAGACTTTCCAAGCCCTAACTCTCAGGCCCTCTGCGAAGTGTGTGTTCGCACCCCCCCCCCCCCCCGCCCCCATCGGGCCGGTGTCCACAGACTCTGGACAACGCGAGCAGCGAGGCTCAGCCATGGCAGTGTTAGGCAGCGAAAGCCCAGCTGCCATCCAAACCGTGTTTGAATTGCAGGATCTTGGGAGCAGAACAGAAGCAGGCCCTCCGGACACAAGGGGGCTTGTTGTTCTGGAGCCTCTGTCCACGGGAACGCTGCCCAAGTTCACGGGAACGCTGCCCAATTTTCGCAGACTGCGAATTGCAGAAGAGAAAAGAAGAGGAACTATACTGATGTGCTTTGGACTCCAAAAGACAAATCTT
Source organism: Typhlichthys eigenmanni (assembly GCA_027564635.1). Lineage (NCBI taxonomy): Eukaryota > Metazoa > Chordata > Actinopteri > Percopsiformes > Amblyopsidae > Typhlichthys > Typhlichthys eigenmanni. Next base: position 16,610 of record JAODUK010067476.1, read on the forward strand.
TTACGCCAGTGTGTTTGTCAATTTGCTCTCATTTACATAATCTAAACTTCTTAGCATCAATTCTAATTTCTTCTTCTTGTGGATTGTCCAGAGGCAACCGGGAAACCTACCAGTCCGACCAGTTTTTTTTCTTCTATGTATTTTTTTTTTTAGTCTAATTATTTCCGTCCGTGCCAATCCAGCCATCACCAAGTGGCAAAGTGGCGCCCTCTCGTAGAATATCCAGTGTGTCTGGTGTCTCCGGCCACGCCAGCCCAAACCCCCCCCCCCCCCCTCCCTCT
>JAODUK010067486.1:0-16889 GCA_027564635.1 Typhlichthys eigenmanni
CACCACCATGGAAACAGTGGGCCGGTCTTGGGCCTGAAACTCCCGGGCTGAAAAGTGGCCCCACTCCGGCCCTGCCTACAAGCACAAACATATACTGTATATGACATGTAGAACATGTATCAATTATTAAAATATTTTTGCCGTTTTCTGTTAAAAACGAACATCACGGTTGAGTGAGAAGGTAGATGCATATACTTCGTGGGAGAAAGCTAACTTCAAGGATCTTATAGGTTTAACGCACAGCAGCTATACGGGACAATGAGACTAAAATGGTCGTTTAGCTATGACAATAAAGATAAAGTCGTGTTGAATGTCTCCTTTATCCGCGATCTATCGCAATGTAGGCTGTAGACCCTCGGCCTTTTGTGCTCTGTATCTGTGGCGCTTTGAAGATGTGTCCTGATCCCTTTAGATAACAATAAAAGCTCCCTTTTCATCACGGGATGCCGCCTGGGAAGTGGCCTTCACACAGCGCATATTTCCTCGCTCCCCACCCCCAACACACAGATACACACGAGGTATCACCCAAACTCGGCCCATGATCATTGATGGAAACACATCTTGGTGGACTAAAAATATGACAACATGGATTTCGATTTATTTGGCTAACCCGATAACATATCAAAATACATTTGCACAGTAGCCTAGTTTGCTTTACTATGAAACAGGACAGGGAAATAGAAAATGAGCCTTCATCATTCTCCAAAGGACATACACACTATCATATTATGCTAAATCATATCTGGTGTTTATTTACAATAGTTTTCTAAACTGATTTCACATTTGATTAGAAAACCTACAGTATATACATAATAATGTGGTTATCTTTTTGTAATTTCTTTTCTAATTACATTTATTTCAGCCTGTTTTAATTTATTCCATAGTGTAAAATAGTGACGCTAGTATGCTAACAGCTAGAAGTAGTAGTAGAAGTAGGCAATTCAATACATTTTAGTCCCAAATACTTAAATAAATGCTATACTGTCATATACCTGTATATGGCCAAAATTGCCTTTCATGAATGATCTAATAATAAAAACTGTCTAAATAGTAACATCCTCTGTATCTGTGTTCCCTAATGTCCTGGAGACCCACTGTCCTGCATGTTGGAGATGTCTCCCTGCTCCAACACATCTGACTCAAATTAATGGGTCATTATCAGGCTTCTGCAAATATTGATATCGATCCATTCATTTTAATCAGGTGTGTTGAGCAGCAGGGAGACATCTATAACATGCAGGGAAGGGGGTCCTCAGGACCATGGTTGGGATACCCTGATCTGTATAATAGGTAGTGTAATATTCCATATGAACATTTGGGAAGGGGTGTCGTTTGTGAAGTTTGGGCCTGTACAGCCCTTTGAGACTGTAATGTGATTAAGGGCTACATAAATAAACTGTTCCAGCATAAAGCAGCCTTTCAGATAGTGTTGTTGGAGTCTTGGGTGAGGACTGCGGTGGGGGAGGCTGATCACTGGAAGCTGGCCTTGACGCGCCTCAGCGTGTCCTGGATCCTCTGTGTGTGGCGCTCCGTGGAGGGCTGGAAGTTGGCCTGGTTGCCTGCGGCCAAGAGGTGGACGTCGCAGCCGCTGAAGTGACCGATGCGGCGCTTCAGGTAGACCTGCACCTCCCGGTCAGGACTGTAGGGGTACACAACCTCCTGGAAGGCCTGTACCTGGCTCACCACCTTCGCTATGCTTCTGAAACCATGGAGGGGCGAGAGGAGAAATGTGTGTGAGAGCTGAACGCCTCAACCTGAACAGAAAATGTACAGTTTGTAGACTGGAACCGCATATTCATTTTATCTACAGAGTATCCTTTTGTACTCGTTAATGGGTCTTTACGTGTGTGGGGGTCAAAACACAGTGAGGGTTGTTATAAATCTAAAATTGGTTTTGATTGGGATCTTCATTGTTTCCGCTAATGTGGCCATTCAGCAGGAATGTGCTGCTCACTACTCGGGAGGGGAATGACAACACTTGACACCTGTGTGTGCCCATGTTCAACTATGCTAGTGATCTGAACAAAAGAAACACTACATTTAGAAAACAATCTAAATATGTTTACAATGTCATTCTAACAACACAAGCGAGTGCTCCATGGCATAGGAAAGCTCATGAAAGGCCAGAAACTAGGTACAGTATACACAGATTTAATAAATAACTATTTAAAAACACAATGTTCAGTGGCAAATCACAGTTAGTGTATTGCTCTAGAAACAATGTAACTCCAAACAGCACACGCCCCTCCCACACACAAGTGCTAAGTGACTGTCTACACTCCACCCCATTCCCCCTGCAGATCTTGCACTGTTCTCCACCCCTCCCCACAACAGATGGCCATTGCAGCGCTCCACAGCATCAACGTCATATGTGACCTAATTGGGAGAGTTCTGGGCTAAACTCTGGTCCTACGGCAACCAGCTGTGGGCCTGCTACTTTCCACGACCCTAGCATCTGGCTACAAGCGCGCACCTCTCAGCATCTGGCCCAGAGCCCTCTTCTCCAATCACGTCCATCCCACGGGCACCAGCTGGTGCTGCTATAGCAACCCAGTTTCAACAGCTGTGCCATTACCATCCAAGCGCCGCTAGTTGTGACCCCAGCATCTGGGCAGCCATATTGGCGTACAGAAGTAAAGGACGCAGGGCTCGGCTAACTTTTACAGCTTGAAGCATACAAACTGGCCAAGTTCCAAATCAATAGATGCACTTCATACCAGCAAACAGGGGCTGTTCTAACCATTCAATAGGCCATGGCATTCGAGGGCCATCTTTCAGGCTTAGATCTGCACCAGGTGTGTTAGGAGTCAGACCTAAGGGCAAAAAGATGATGACGGAGGCAGACCATGCTTGTTTACAGCCCTACTGTGAAGACACCCTCTACGGTACTCGTCACAGACGCACACATCACGCGGATGGTCTCTCTTACAGTACCCGAGTTTGGCCCACTTGTAGGCTCCGTTGGTGAGGGTGAACGCTCCTATCTCCAGCTGCTGGATGTGCATGGCCAGGATGTGACACGCGGGCAGCGTGGGCTGTCTTCTTGCTTGCTCCCCCCCCATCAGACAGAGGTCATCGCTCTTCAGGAACACCTGACAGGAACGTTTTTGAGTCACACTTCAGACGGATTGAGTAGTGCTAATGAGTGCACTAAACCTTTGACTGGACATGATGCTAAGGCCAGATTTACAGCCGAGGAAAAAATTAAGAGACCACTGCACATTGTTTAAAATGTAATAGTATAAATATACTGTAATTGTCAAACATAACATAAATAGAAAAATTATATAAATGTAGATCTAAAAATATATGATATATTATATTGATATAAATGTCATTACATAAGCAAAACATTTAAATGTATGAATAGTAAAATTCTAAGAAAACGCTGCAGTGGTCTCTTAATTATTTCCACGGCTGTATTTGTATATTGCTGACAACAGGCTTTTCACAACAATACAGTGTGACACTACATCACAAAACAAAAGTACCTCTAGCTTTTATTTTTAAATGAAGTTTTGACTGCATTTTTTAAATAATGACTTCTAGTTATGTAAGATAGTTTTATTTATATACTGTACTAGTTTCACATAGCATATGTAACTAGAACTGCTATTAACCACATAATTGAATACAGATATTGTGTTTTTAAATTGTTAATAGTTACTGTATATCAGTTTATATGTATGTTTCTGTCCCTCTGTGATGGTTCCTAAATTGCCACTTAGCACATATTTGTGTTGTTAGAATTTCAGGTGTGCGGATGTAAATATATTTAGATTGTTTTTATTTCCAGTGTTTTGTAGCTTCAAGAAACTCTTATCACAATGATGAGTGTATTGAACAGGTGCTGTGTTGTCCCCCGAGGAGTGATCAGCACATTCCTGCTGAAGTGACAATGAAATGCACAATGACAACCAATCGTACATTGATAATAACCCACTGTGTTTTCAATACAATATGAATAATAACGGCAGGCAGTCCTAGAATTTAAATGGGCTACACGTGTTTTATAAGTAGCTTAACTGACCCAAGATACTTTGTTGCGTGCAGTACAGCTGCAGCATTCTGTAAGGGACCCTTACAGAAACTTGGACTGGAACAAGTCTGGGTTGGGTTCAGACGGTGACATTGACCAAACAACTGACAGAGGTTTCATACGTGGGTGGACATGGGCATGTTGACTCATTTCAGACTATAGCTAGAACCACGTGAAGACCAAGGTAGACACACACCAAGACTGTGACAGCCTCCCTGTTTATTTTAAGCGCTGACATGTGTGTGTAAAGCTGTGGCACTTTGTTGCACCTTGTATTGTTTGTAAAGTTTGGATATTATTTCACATTGCTTAGTTTGGGAATACAGTGGGAGACATTGTAGAGACGGATGCTTAATGGTTCATTCATGAGAACAAAAGGGTATATGGCACTTGGCATTGTTTTGATACAACTATAGCAAGCACTATACCACTGAGTTTGTGTTTTTTTTACAGAGCTACGTTGGTGACACCATGGATGTATTACTATCTTCTACTGAAATGGTACAATTCAGAACTATGTATACCAAGTGCAGACGTAAGCAGCTGTACAGTACTGTATGTGTGCTCACACACACACACACACACACACACACACACACACACACACACGCACACACACACACACACGCACACATGCGTTCACCTGCACAGCTCGCAGCTCCTCCAGGATCTCACACACCTTTGTAGACAGATGTTTCCAAGCCTGTTAGCCAGTAAAAAGGGATATCTTTTAGTTTAGATAGTTTTTAGTTGCATTAAAATGAAAAAGGATTACACCACAGACTCATTAGAACACCAAAGTCGACAAATACAACCTGCCTTCAGATGAAAATATGGTTCCCTATTTACTTAACACTGGCACCTTTTAATTGCTGTATTTTGTATTTCCTTTGTCGTAGGAAACAGTTCCCCTTCCGCTGCTCTGCCTTCCTACATCTAATTGGAATACATTATAGTAAATGTGCTCCTCATTTGTGAAAGTAATTAAATATCATCCATGTCCCATAACAGCTGAAGATAACATTTAGCCTGAGGGCATTTGACTTATTACAGACTTTCCACATTTGTGTGAGAAGTAATTTATTAGATGCAGCCTTACTGGTAATTGTCTGACAATCACATTCTCCAGGCCTCTGAGGATCTGCATGGCTGTGGCAAAGTTCCTCGCCTCATAACAGCATTTTCCAACCAACAGAAACTTGGTCAGCAAAGCCACTTGGGTCTGCAACAGACAACATAAACGTTATTAGAGAATTTACATTATGGCTTCTGGAAAAAAATGTATTTGAATAGTTATTTTAATAATTTAATTAGAAATAAACAAAAAATGAAAACTTTTTTTTTAATGCTTATTGATAATTATTAGGGTTTCTGTCATTTCTAAATGTTATATATGTAAATAATTTGAAAAGGGACTATTATGTGTTGCTAAAAACATTATATTTACTACATTATTTTTAAAACTTCTATCTTCTGTAGGAAACTACTGTATATTTGCTCAAATGGTAAGCAAATGATTAACTAGGACAAACGTCTATATATCAAATCAAAAGCTATGCCATGATTGTATGCATATGACAGCGATGTCTCCATTCTTGCCTGACGATGTCACTCCATAAATTAACGTTCACCTGTTTGATCTCACCTTGACAGAGTCACAGGTGACTATTTCAGCGGAGACCCAGTTAGTGACACTGTCAGCATATGCAAGCAGCTTTGGGAGGTAGCTGTCTGATGGCGACCCCTCACACACAAAGAGACTGCTGCCCTCTGCTGGTGGTGGAACAAGCTGATGCACGTTCCTAATGGTGGGCAATGCAGTTCTCAATCATATGTGTTATCCACTCTAAGCATATGTTAAGCTCCATAAGATACACAGTTCAGTTAGGACTACTCTGTCCACACACACACCATTCTCTAACCTTATGCAGGGCAACCATTGAAACTGCAGGCCAATTCTCCACTGGCTGCTGTTATTTGTGTATGTGTGCGTTAACCGAGCCACAAGCAACCATCTGCTTGATCTATTTCTGTACTGGAGGGCTACGGTACTGCCTGAACAATGAGCCATTGAACAGCCATTCAAATACTGTATTGCACACACAGACATAACTGCCTAGCTTGCTGTGGTGTTTCAGATACTGACAACTTACAGTTCTCAATGTACTGACAGGTGCCACAAGGACAGATCATGCATTTGCGATCACAGTGTTTAAGCTACCACAGTGCTATTTCCTGAGCCATTCCTAGCGTGCTGCTCAATACTCACTTGTTTATGCTCAGAACCTGGTCTCTGACACCCTGTGTTCGAGAGTTGAGGAAGTGCACTGGATGACAGCCGTGGAACATCTCCTGTGATATGGATGTTAGAAGTTACACTTCACTCCATCCTACACAGCTTTTCAAAATATCATAATCATATCAACATTTAAATTGGTCTTTGGTCTATCCCTGCCATGAAAGGCCTCTATGTATGTGAAGAGAGTTTTTGTTTCATACAGTGGTGTGCAGTCAGGCCCTTCAACCAAAATGCTATCTTTAATTTATGAAACACTTTTATAGGATATTTATTTATTTATTTATTATTTCACAAATACACATCACACAATATTATTGAACTTCTAGACATTTCTGAAGTAGGCCTCATAAGTCTGTCTTCTCGCTACTTTTCCAGTCAGAGGAAATGTGCAGTCTTTGTTAGCCAATCAAAACGACTAATTTGATAATTTAAATTATATAGCTGTACGCTCCTCCTACAGCCCCTTCTCATCAAAATATGAGGGGTGCTGTGGAGATCATGTAGGGCGCTCCCTACGGCAGAATATCTGACCAATTGTAACGTGTCACGGGGAGCGAGTGCAGGCGCAGATGGAATAAGACTCAAAGACAAAAGTGTGGCGGTACGAGGCTCCGTTTCATAAACGGTCAGAGAACACACAGAAAACAGTAGACTTATGGCAAACAACAGCCGACAAGGAACAAAACACAAGCCCGACCTATATAGCCCCACACTCACACAGCTGCAAACTATAACAAGAGACTCCATATAAGGAGACATGCCACTTGGCAGCGCCACCGCTGTAGGGTGAAACTAGCATATCAGACGATCGCTTTACTGCGGCAGTAAATTAATATAGTTTGTGATGGTAAAATCACACACACACACAGTCTGGCAACGCATAGGCCTACACACAGCAAGTCTATACAGTATAGCAGATCTACCTGCAGATAGTTCTACCTGCAATGTGACATTAACATTTGATTTCTTTTGTAAATCAGTTTCCTTTTACTGTAAACCTCACACGTTTGTGCCTTGAGGGTCCAATGTGTGCATTTTGGAAACTGGAAGAGTGAAGTAGCCACCTATGCATTATACTGTAAAATATAAGAAGTAAAAGCTTATTTACCAACATGAAATTGTAGCCAGTGATCAAAAATTATCTATGTGGCTTCTGGCTAAAAATGTGTATAAATACAGTAAATACACACTTTTAGTGAAACAAAAGAAAAAGAACAAAAGGGAAAGAGTAAACATAAACGCACAGTTCTGTTCTACAGTAATCTACACAACTTTCTAGCCTGGCTCCACCCGACTATTGCTCTCTGCTCAATTTATTTTAGCTGAGATTACAGAATAGTCTAGAAACCCTGTTCACATTAGCGTTTTCACAGCCACCCCGCTGGCAGCCAAATCAGGGTAGGTTACTGTAGTGAGGTGATATTGAAGTCAAGCCTGTTTCTGAATGGTGGTATAGCTAGATGAGCCAATCAAAGGCTGTCAAATCATTTCAAAAGGTCTACACCCTGGCAACGATTGCAAACACTTCTCAATGGAGTGTGGCCAGACTATATTCACAAAGTGAATATTGTGTGTGGTAAACTATGGTAGGCTAACAATCTTCAGCATCCATACGACCTTCAGCAAGACTGTATGCTCTCTCTTGAACACCACCAAGTATTCTTACTCCTCTCCCCATACCTCTCCTTCTCCCTTGTTCTGGCCCAACTACTCCTCTTCCTGGTCCTCTTCTTCTCCCTGGCCCAATTATCCCCCTTCCTCTTTTGAGAAAGTTACTCTGTATCCACACTAGATGAACTCAATCCTTTTTACTGTGTTGTGTATGTCTGTGTAATTGAAATTATTACACTTAGCTATGTCTCTGATTGAAATTAGATTTAGCTGTGGTGGATGTAGTTTACACAAATTACAATAAATCAATCTATATCTCAATTATATGTTCATTCGGAAATGCCTATGAGCTGTCTAAGTATAGATTAGAGGCTTTATGTACAATATTTACGGTTTTGAATACCGTTTGAATTTGTTCTTCATTTCTGACATGTTGTGTGCAAGCATTTGTAAAAAAGACAAGAATGATCTATAATATTGGTATTGGGTAAGTTTGTATGTAAAGAAAACATTAGCCTTTTAGAAATGCGTTAATTGACTGCATATTGTGTGGAAACAACATGAATTGTGTTAATGGTATTGTCATCAACTGACGGATGTTGGGCCAATTGTGTTTAGAGTTTAGAAAATGTGACTATATTGGACAAATGGATGTTAGGGTAGAAAAAACAGTAAATTAGAGGTCTCAGTGCTTTGCTGTGCATTAATGAATACATGCTGCCCTCTGGTGGTTAAAACCAACAACAACAACAACAACAGCGTGAGGCCCATAATAGTGTGTGCTACCTGCTGTAGCAAGGTGAGCTGCTGTGCAATGTGCTGCGCACTGTGTTCACGCTTGCTGAAGGGCAGGCTCTCCTCTCGACAGACGGAGATGGCAGAGAAGCCCTCCACCAGAGAGCTGTAGCAGGGCACAGGCAGGGCCGCGGCAATGGAGAAGGCCTTTTCCTTAGGCAGGGTGGATGAGGGCTCCACCACCCTTGAGATCCTCCACTGGAAGAACTGGACATCGATTAAGGCCGTGTATGTACTTTCATTCATATTCACTGTTCAAATGGCAACACACAGGACATTAGGATGACAGAAATGTATTTATTTAACATGAGGTGCAAATATAGAATGTTTTAGTGATAACTAATGTGGAATAAGCCATTGGTTGTGTCTCAAAACGATACCCAGCTTTGTAGTTTGTGTGCTAACCAGAGTTTGTCTCAATCTATAATACGGTTACCTCCTAAAGGTACTCGTCCACTTAGTATCCCACGATCCACCAGAAAAGCCTTAGTGCTAGAACTGTGCAATAAATAAGGTGGTGTATCCCAGATTGCATTGTGAGTGAAACAAGTTTGCCAAAAGCAAATATGCTGAATAAATTACAATTTTATTTGTTATAAATGTTAATACAAATGAATAGGAAAGTCAACTATTTTAAAAGGCTATTTAATATAAAACACGTTAAGTACAAACTAACCATTCTCATCCCATACGACCTTTGGAGAAACATCTTGCATGTAGATCACTTTTGTAATGAGGTCTTTATCTTGCAGCCACCAATAATGAATTAATTTAAGGACACAGCAAGAGCATTAAAAAAAAGTATTGTAGAAGTTCTGACCATGAGATGTTATCGTGTGGGAATATGAGGTCAGTGTGGAGGTATTAGGTGAATTTGATTAAAAGCTAGCTTTTATTCACTCACTATACCTTTAAGCAAAAAAGAGTATGCACAAATGAGGTACCAATCATATTTTTATGACAAGGTCATATCTATGTCTGTTTTCCACATATGCAAATGAAGTGAATGAAGAGGCTACAGACCTTTCTTCCTGGATCTTCAACAGATGAATGCACAGACAACGAGTCGCCACCTTGGTCAAAGCCTTTTGAAGACCAATGGCTTTCACTGGCCCTCTTCTGTGGGGGGCTGTGCAGGAATGAGAGGATGACCGCCCCTCGACTGTCCACTGGAGCCACCTGAACAACCAAACAACTCTTGAAGTTCCATTGTTCTAATATTATTCTTCACATCAGAATTAAGACATGCTTTATTGATTGCTTTATGAAAACAAGGGGTTCATATGGTTTCAAGCTCTTGAGCCATGGAGGGAACATGTGCTTGGTCAGGGAGGGGTCAGTTTGAAAACTTCCTGGTTACCTCAGCGACCAGGAAGGTTTCCAGTGTGGCAAACAGGCTGGATCCAGATGTGAGATCCACAAGCCTGCAGTCTGTTAACCAGGCCTGAATCAGGTCCAGACTGCGATGGAAGACATTTTCCTTGTTTCCTGACATGTCTGGACCTCCCCTGGTAAAGACAATGAATTGCAGTTATACATCTTTGAACAGACCAGTGTGTTTGTGCTGCATTTCTATCTGTAGATCACTGGAAATATTATATTGACCCTCAGAAATTATAAACCATCCAAATATGAATGAATCAACATGAATGAATATCTGAATCCAAGCAATGCACCTCACAGCACTGATGAATCTGTCCATAAGAAAATGGAGAAACTGCTCACAGCTGCAGAAGTAACGATAGGTGTACAGGAACTGCTGTATATAGCCCTCCAGAGCTGCGCTTCTACAATGAAAAGGAACGTACCGTAGGTTAGTACTGACTTCGGTAGCTAACTTGAATGTAGTCACAGTGTCACAACCTAACGAACATTACATATTGTATAACACCTTTTGAAAAATAAGCAATCAACAAACTGAAAACTAGCAGGTTTATAACTAATATGATAGTATACCTGCCACTGCAGTATCCATAAAATAATTCCTTGTATAAGTTAATTTGTCCAACATTAAGTGAAAATGTTGGACAAAACATCACACAAATAACCCAAGCTGTGGGTTAAACCTAGCAAGAGACAGAGCTAACCAATAAACCAGCATGTATCCCAGCTGTACTACAGCTGATAATACCTGGTGTAGAGGTAAGCCAAGAGACCATGTGGAGATCCAGCTTGTAAAGTAGTCTTCCCTTTGCTACTCCCAAAGCTGAGCACAGCAGCTTCATCAAAGGAGCGCAGCTCTAAAGATCCAGAACCACAAGCAGCCAAGGACGGCAACAGGGACACCTCTATACCCCACTGGTCCACTGTCAACATCTAGACAGCAATAGTAATTAGTTAAACAACAAGGAAATGAATTTAACAAATTGATTTGGATTTTAGGGAAAGGCAATACAGTGGCTTGCTTTTTCACCTCAAGATACTTCTTCACTGAATCCAGGAACTCAACTTTTGACCTCAACTCTTCAAGCTGGGACTTCAGTTTGGAGAGCATCATTTTGTTCTCAGCACCTGTGGTGCACACAGCAGGTGTTTTGACAAGCCCTGTGCAGTGTGTACTCGTGTGTTTTAAGATGAACCTAGTAGTAATTCCAACGTGATTCACAACCTTTGCGTTTTCTCTCTAGCTGAGTCAGCTTCTGGTAGAAATTCTTTGTTTTCTTTAGATTACGAGACTCAATTAAAAGTTGCTGTTGTAACTCCTGTGGAACAAAATCATATGCAAGAAAATCCAAAGATCAGGCTCTGAAGGTGTGTTCGGCTGTGTAACAAGCCTGTTAAAGGAGCTCGTAAAACATACAGTGCCACCATTAAAGGGCACACACATACGCACGGAGAAACACACACACACGCATACACTTTATTATAATTATAATCCTTTCAAATGACAACATCCTATTTAGCTAAGGGCTAAATTGAACATGTTAATGTTCAAATACAGTTGGCAGCAAATAATCCACTAATTACTTTAAAACACCCACGCTCATTCTCTTCCTATTTACCCCAAGGTGCAACTGTGCCCTACTTTGTAATAAATACAATTACTATACTATTATGAATCCTGGACTTATTTAAAGAGGTCTACAAGTCAAACGTGGAATAAAACTAGTAAGTAAATAACTTGGCCATGTCAAAATGAATAACAATGGACATTCTTGCCAACAGTTTAAAGCTTACATTATTTCCAGCAATATCAAGAGGCAATTACATACAAGAACCTTCAACTGGGATCACTACACTATTGGAATAGCAATGTGTTTTTGTAATTAGTTGTCAGTCATCCATCTTCAGGCAGATATTAAATGAACATGCAATTCAATTTATATTAGCATTTATAACATACATTAACTTCTAACATCACATCAACAAATGTATGCATACCTGTAAGTAATATACACATACGGCCAAATACATATAAATATACTTATATCATATATTACTGCTGCATAGTCATTTGATGCGATGAAAAACAGTTCACAACACATAAGGTCATACATGATTCACATGCAGCAGGCCCACCCACCTGTGTTTTCACATCCAGGCAGGGCGAGCCTGAATGCTGCCCCAGACTCAGGGCATACTCCACCACCCCCCGGCTGAAACACGCGTCTCCATAGAAGGCCGTGGCCCAGGTTGTCCTGCAGCTCAAGCCAGCTGCCTCGGCTCCCATTGTGGACAAGGGGAGTCGCTCAGACGCCACGGAGTCGCTATCCTCCATGTCCTCAGAGCAGTCGGGGCTCATCTGGTCCTCGCAGCCCCCCTCCGAGCTCTCCTCTCTCCCCCACAGAGACTCAGCTTCAGAGGCGCTTTCATCACTGCCCCCCACAGCATGGCCCCCTCCCTCCATGAGCCCCGTGTCCGGGCCCTCCCTGACGGAGCTCAGGCCTAAACCAGGAGGGTCACAGGAAGAGTGCATATGAGTGACAGGCGGTGAAAACAGCATGCTGCTGTGGAGGGAAGGCGTGTCAGAGGCAGAGGGGGAAGGGGTTTGGGAGCCTGCCCTATCATGGCTGGACAACTTCTCCTCTAAATATTAGATGCTATGCCGTCGTTACATTAGGTTGGCTACCACAGACGTCCTATAAGAGCTGCTGAGCTTATGCGCAAGGGGCTTATTTTGGCACATTTGGAGAATGTGTGCAAAGAGGTTTGTTTACGTGTGTGTGTGTGTGTGTGTCATTGGCCAGGAATGCAAATTCTCCCCAGACGAAGCGAGCTTTGTTACTTCCCCAGCATGCCTTGGACGTTCCTGAATGTGCTGGTCTTAAGAAACCCACCCAACAGCCAGTCACAGCCTTAAAAACTGCTCTGCAGTGGCAACCAATGTAGAACATGTCACCACATCACAGCTGTGTGTGTGTATGTATAGCTACAATATCAACCCTTTCAAACGGTCCCTGTTATATAAGTTCAATTGCATAGATTTGTGTCAGAACAACAGTGTTGTAGCTCTTACCTTCACAGCCACAGTGAAGCCTCTCTTCTGAATCTGTGTTCAAAGTGTCTCTGAGGCTGGCCTGGACCGGGTCCCGTGTGTGTCCAGCGGCACGGCTGCACATGCGTGTGCTTCCATTCAGGTGCAGGCCACTGTGGGGGCGGGCCTCTATGGGCTCTCCCCACACACTGGCTCTCAAGGGCGGCCCAGCGCTTGCCCTTTGCACACTGTTTGATGCTGGCTGCTCATTAGAGCCCCTGCATCGACCACAACGGGAGATGCACATGTGCGCTCACCAACACACACACACACAGGCGCACGCACGTGAGCACGCACATGCGCGCGCACACATTGCGGTCAAAGCCTGATGCATCACAACCAGGGCAAAAACAACCAGATGGACACGCCAGGTACTACCTTCAATCATATTTAATAATACTGTGGTGTCCATGACTGCTTATGTTATGCTGTTACGCTAATAAGTGACACATATCCCCTGGGGCCACGACCATGTTTTTGGGGGACCATGGATGAAGCACACGACACTGGAATGATGCCCAAAAGTAAAACTGAATTCACAGAAAATAAATGACTGGTAAACTACACACACACACACCCAGACCCACACACATACAAACACACGCACACACACACACACACACACACGCACACGCACACGCACACGCACACGCACGCACACACATGCACACACACGCACACACACACACACACACACACACATTCATGCCAAGCCAATCTGGATGAATAGTTCACAAGAAGAGCTGTGACTGAATCAATCCTTAATATTTCATCAGAGATGCTCCAGTCCAATAGACTGTATGACGTGATACGGTGTCTTGCTGGAGACGTGACCAACCTCCTTATTCCCCTCAACAACACACACAGCCTGTAAACAGCACAGTTGCAGGAACAAGCAGGCCATAAATCTCTGTCCCAAAGGGTGGTGTTTCCACCCACTACTACTGAAGATTAAAGGGCCCCTATCACACTGCAACCCTGGCCTCAAATCATATTTTTTAGCTCCGCCCTTCTGAAGGGGCAGTCAGAAGAGGCTTCATTTGTTGCTTCACTTTCCTCAGCATTCACTAGAACCAGCATTGCTGCATATGCAATTCATTTAGTTTGAATAGGTATCTAAATGATTCACGCTTGCATGTAACAGTGCAGGCAAGTGGAGGACATTATGGAGCATGACTAAACCATATATGGTTCTGTTGAACCAGCATGAGAAATATTACCACTCTCAGTGCAGCACCAGATTTCCTGCAAACAAGATAAAGAGCTTAGATCTTACAGTGTTATTATTATTGTTATTGTTCAGCTTATTAAGAAAATTGTAATAAATGTTGCGTTCTGATGCTCTAGGCATTTTAATGTAAAAAATGCATAAATAATTGTTCATACAGCAACCACTGAGATGCGATAGGCTACATACAACATGGTAGGCTACTCTTGTTTGCTACACGCTTTTAACACGCCAACAAACAGCGTGGCTCCACAAAACGCTGCATGCAGGAGAGTTGTGTGTATTTTATGTACATGTACATGCTGCTTCTCAGGTCTGTATATATAAGTACTGTAGGCTGTTTAGTCTCACCAATACCCGTAAGCTAAGCGCTAGTCCTAGCGTTGCTCGCTCTGTTCAGACTGCTTGTCCAGTTGCACTGCAAGTGTCTTTAAAGTGCGCCAGGGGAAGGGCATTATGTGGAATGGTTCAGCCTGCACATGTGAGGTGTTATGCATGTGTTCTGTTAGATACAGCAAGTCCAACTCACAGTGGTGCTGGACTGTGGCTGACCAGGCAATGCATGAGCCCCAGCAAGTCCTCCTCCCAGTGCAGAGCGAAGAACGTCTGTTTCACGACACTGGCAAACGTCTGGTAATGCAGGGCCTTCAGAGAGAAGATGAGGTACTCCCCTTGAAACAGAGAAACATTGGATAGTCTGTGTGAATCTGTGTGAATCTGAACCGGAAAGGGGGGTTTAATGGTGACACGGTTGGAGCATTAAATACAGTATCTTAAATCTCCAAAGCAGCAGTACACAGCTAGTGGTCTACAAAGGTAATACAGCAGGAAGACATAGCATACCTATCGCCAGATCTTCCCTTCTCTTCTCCATGTAGTATTTTAGCAGGTCAATAACGACGTGCAGAGCAAGCTGGATGTTGATGGCTCCATCTGGGGACCCACTGGACCCTGAAGTAAACTGGTCCACACCTTGGCTTTTGAGACCCGCTTCTCCACGCAGAGTTTCAGATACACTGTCTTCGAAAGGACGGGTATGCCTGTGCATGTGTGAACTGCCACTGAAACGCAATGGGGGTGGAGTACATTCCCTGTGCTCACAGGGGCTCACGCCAACACTGGGAGGGCTGAGCAACATGTGCTTGGTGACCTCGGATACAGAGGCATGCTCCTGGACAGATCTCTCCAGCAAGGGCTTCTTTAACTCGGAATCTAGCGCAGTGGCCTGGACAGGCACCAGGGTCAGACGCCCCTGGCCAGGGTCAAAATGCAGGAGGTAGTTGTTGAACACGCCGCAGCCATTGTTATGAGGAGGAGGAGAGAGACTGACGCCGGAGGTCCTTTCACCAGTGTGTGTGTGTGCGTTTGTCTCAGTCCCTGCTAGCGGTGGGTTCTTCGAGGGTGCAGAAGCCTGGCAGTGCTTCCCCTGCACGTGATCACGTTCGCTGATCCTCTCAGTGGATTCTCCCACAGTCCTGCAACACAACACGATGCTTCTATTTTAGCCTCTGTAGTGCATTTGATCTAGTTATTTAAATATGTGTTTTATATGGATGCAAGAGTTGCTGAATATTTCATATCTGTTCTGATTATAGGTAAACATGTAGTAACATTAATGTAAAGATTACACAAATATATACTTAAGTACTTTGAAAAATGCAATATTTGGGCTCTGTCGTGAGGAAACTTTTTAATTTAAGTTCTTTTACCATAAAGTTGTAAAACAAAAATATTGATAAACTTGAATATATCTTATACATGGCACCATGCATTATAAATTACATAATGGAAAGCCCTACCGCTCAATGACAGCTCCAGGACTGGGCATCTTCCCCTCTGAGTCCCCCTGCTGGGTCAGGATGATGGGGGTGAAGTGTGTGGCGGCAGAAGTGAAGGCTTCTGGGAGTTGTAGTTGCTCTCTGGTGGAATAGCTGTGGGGAACAGGGCCAGGAATAGGAGCCAGTCGGCTCTCAGTGGCCATCGGCACAAAGCCTACACACAGTTACAATAATACCAATTACAATATCAATGATATTGTCTCATGCAATGTTGACTGGTATGCTGTTCAGTATACTGGTATGTATATACAGTATACTGGTATCTCGTATGTAGTGTACACTATACTCCATTAGTAAACATGAATTAAACAGCAAGGGTGAAGTTTTATTTATTTGTACATATTAGTATGGGCCAGATTTACTAAACGTTTGTCTGAACAAAATAACGTGTGCAAACTTGATATTACTAAAAAAGGAATAACACACAAGCTGATCTACTAAACATGTGCACGGAGGATGACGTCTTTCAGAAGTCCAAAGATAGCATGTATAGTTAATTTGCTACGTTTGTGTCACGCCCACGTCCCAGGGCGGGGCGGTGCCAGCCTCTCCTGCACGCTCCCGCTCCCCGGAGTACTAATCACTGATCTGTGACAGGTGGCAGT
>JAODUK010067497.1:0-16889 GCA_027564635.1 Typhlichthys eigenmanni
GAGCTTCTCACCCTATCTCTAAGGGAGAAGCCAGCCACCCTCCTGAGGAAACCCATTTCGGCCGCTTGTACCCGTGAACTTGTTCTTTCGGTCATGACCGAATGGACGGCCTGTGCTGTGTGTGTGTGTGTGTGTGTTTATTATACTTTTTTTTTATTTTTTATGGTGGATCTTCATGACCATAGTAATATATATATATATATATATATATATATATAATTATAATGACATAATTTAGCATATTTTAATTGAAAGCGACCAACAGTACAAAGTTAATACAATTAATATAGTAATTCTTACAGATAGGCAGGGCAAATCCACCCACGACCTACGGAAGTCAGCCATCCCAAGTCTATATCCCTGCAATGTGGCGCAAGTTACAATTACTCCTCTATTGATTATACTCACTGTTGGGTGAGGCACAAATACAGTATGTTTATTGTTTTTATTTGATTTACTTGTGTGTACTTCCAGCAAATATAAGCGTTTGTTTACTGCGCTGTAAGTGCAGTAAACATGACTTAAACATCTTTGTTATTGTCAAAGACTGAATGAGTCACTTGAATTAATCACTTGAACTATAGTAGTAGCCTATTTCCCAATAACATTTGAAACTCTTCTATTTTTAAAAGAAGTTCAACCCTGCTTGATTTCCATGTTTAGGGGTATCATTTGTTTCCATGTGAAATTTGGGCTTGTGCAGCCCTTTGAGATGTAATTAGGGCTATAAATAATTTATTTATAATTGTTAATAAAAGTGCTAGAAATGATCAAAATTGGTTTACAATAATTCTGTTTGTATTTACTAACTGGCCATCACCTTCTAGACAAAAATAATAACTCAATGATGTGTGTGAGGTACTGATAACTATGTTTGTGCTATAATTTATGTGATTAACATGAGGGATTTTGAACACAATTATCTTTTTTTTTTTATGTAACAAGCTAATTCCTATTCTGGTAAACACAAGATTTTGCAAGCGTTGACTTTTGAAGTTACTTGCACAATCAGGAATCAGGATATAGTTCTCCTTTGGATCTATACTTTGAAATTATTACCATTAAATCAGATTTTTCAAATTGTCTAAAATATACGGTATTATTTTGTTCCACTTTGTTGACTGAAATTATGTTTAATTAAAGGGTCAGTTGCCTTAGACTGGACCGGATACAGCTGTCTTTTGAAACACCTTCAGGAAACACATCTGGGATGATGTAAACCTTCCATTTCCTTCATAGGCCTGTGTATAATTACCTACATACTGTAGGTCTGTAAAATTATTATTATTTTAATGTTTAAGTTACCAACTCCAAATCATTTTCATTAAAGACAATGAATACAGTATTGTATAAACACTGAATTACTCAAAATAACAAATGTATTCATATATAGTAGTGTATTTATTGTAAAATATATTATAATATTCTGAAGTAGAAAAATTCCATCTGTAGGAACATGATATATACACATAGTGCATAAATATGGCACACTATGGTTATACAACTATGAGATTACAATAGGCCTGTATCTTCAAACTCTTTTATTATATTATTAGAAATATTATATTAGAAATATCATGACATAACACAAATTATATATATAATGTATATACTGTATATGGTAGACTACTGTATCTGTTGAGGCATTTTGGTTCTGGAGTTATACTGTAAATGTAGACATTTAGCAAATCATTTCAGGCATACACTTTTTCTTCTGCACTAATAAGACAATTACATCATGTATGCCACCTTCTTGGGGTGTATTTTAAAATATCTGCATCCTTTCCACTCTCTTTGACAAATGGCGTCATTAATACAATATTGCAACGAGTTGTCTCTCACTTCTAAATCCAACAGCTATCTAGTTAACATACTATTACTGTATATTATGACTGTGCACCTAGAATTGTCATCTAATTCACAGGTACCACTGCTGTTTAAAAGGACCGGCTACGATAAGGTGTCTAGTAATGTGCATTAAATCACAAATGATTTCACTGTATTTAATAAATTATCTTGAGAGGCAATGGCAATCACAGAGATGATGATGCTATTGGCTCCTGTGTCAGACCCTCTTGAGATTCCACTGTGGGACCCTCTTGTTGGACCTTGACAGTGACTGCGCCCTCTGGTGAGGACACAGTCTCAGTTGCTGACATGGAATTTCGGAGTTCCCTTAATGAACTCTTTGTCAATTCCAGGCAGGCACGCTTGAGGATGCGACGTACCTTTTTGCCCAAGAGCATGTAGAGCACAGGATTAACACAACTGTTAAAGAAAGCTAAACTGGTGGCAAGAGGAAAGCCTGTTTTCAATATGTGGTGTAGTAGCAATGAGGAATGCATGGACAACTCCATCAAGCCAAAAATATGGAAGGGTGCCCAGCATAAAAAGAATGCCAGAATGAGGGCTGAGACTGTTTTGGAGAAGCTAGACATGCGAACAGAACCCTTTGACTGATTCACTTTGATTGTCAAGAGAATGCCAGTCACACTTATTGCACTGAAAGGCAAAAGGAAGCCCACGGTGGTTCGAACAGATGCCATAATAATGTGTCGTACAGCAGCGGAGTGTCCTCCCTTTGTGCTGAAGTTGTTGAAGCACACCACATGGTCATGTATGCGCACAGTGTCACGAAAGACCAGAGTAGGACAGCTCAGGATTGCAGCCAAACCCCATATACAACCACACACCATCCAGGCTCTCTGTACTGTACGACACCTCTTTGACCAGCTGAGGTGGACAAGCGATACATACCTGTCTATGCTTAGTACAGTGAGAAAGAGCACACTGGCATACATGTTCATCACAGACACAAATGAGTTAAGTTTACACATGACTACACCAAACGTCCAGTGGAAGTCACGAAGGACATAATCTATGGAGAAGGGTAGAGAAAGCACGAATATAAAGTCTGCTATCGCCAAATTAAACAACCACGTATTGTTGACAGTCCTTGTGCTTTTGCGTGCTATTACCCAGATGACAATTCCATTACCGAGCAGGCCAAGCACGAAAGAAATGCAGTAGATCAGTACTGAAATTATGTGCAGAGTCTCTCGTTGACGGTACTCCCCATTGACTTCATCCAAGTCGCCATACTCTTCATATTCGTAGCTGTAGTTGTAGAAGTCGGCGTAATCGACAGAGTAATTCATAGTTGCGAAGACGTGACTATAGGTTGTCTGTTGAGAAAAACGTAAGATAGATTCCTTAAAATATCATTAACAGTAAATAATGACCTAATTGATAAATCAGTCAATAAGAAAGATTCAGAAGCTATTATCCAAAAGGTTTGGATTGTTAGTCCTTAATTAATGTATTATTTTAGTAGTCTGTCTGGGTGTGTTCGCTCTGGAACATACACACAGACTCACGCATAATTTCTGTTGTCAGACCAAAGTACCATATCTATGCATGCATGCATGCACCGTTATACTGATACACTCCATTCTCTCTAAAGAAAATAATATCTCCATTGCGTAATTATATTTCAGATTATTATTTTTAATTTCAGATAAAGTAAATCTAAAAAATAATGTGAATTATGATTTTCTAAAATTATGTTATGCTTCCTATTATAGTCTCAAGGGTTAACTTGACTCGGGAAAGCAATCGTTACACTACCAGGCCTACATATACTTGCAGAAAGGCAGACTTAATACATTTGTGGATGTTCTGCCTGTATAATATTATCTACAGTCGCCTATAGAAGCATATGCAAATGGTCACTACATGCAGGAGTGACACATTCATTTTCAAAGTGCAAAAAGGAACCGGAGATCATATCCCTTACCGTTATATCATGTGGCACTTCAGACACTTTTTAAATGTGCTGCTGACTTCAAACTGTAGCCTATTCTCTTCGTTTAGTTATAAGCGCATACTTTGGAAAACTCCTACTTCTTATGTATGATGCCCAACTTTTAAACTTTGTCTGGTACGTTGGTTATTTATGCTGTGGGCGCGCCTGGTTGACGCGTCATCCTTGGCAAGAAACGAGGGGAACATTATTGGCCACAAGCTTGGAAGGAAACCTTCTTTCACCCAGTCAGTAACATATCATTGCATTAAAGGAACTATATATGACTTTGTGCCACTAAATGTTGTACAAGAGCACCAGCATCTCAGACCAAAACGAATAGCTTTTGTTGTGACATAGGCTATTGCCAATAAGGAAAATAACCATGTTTGTAAAATGGCAAATAAAAAATAGGAGCCTTTAGGTGACAAAAGTGGACAGGCAATATCAACAGAGAGCAACACCTCACTGAAAACGAGTCTACTGGAGGGGAACACGATCGCCGCCACATTATGCCAATTGCTTTACATTGCTAATAACATTATCTATATCATGTTGAATGACCCTATGTCACCCATGTCACCACATACATTATAGGCATTTCTTTTAGCTTTATTCCTATGAGACAGGACAGGGACGATAGAAAGGAAGCAAGTGGAAGAGAGATATAGGGAAGGATTAGGAAATTACCCCTGGGTCTTCCAAGACACTAATAGGCCCCAAAGGGCAGGGAGTTGCATGCACCACAGACCCATTTTGTCCAGATCCAACAGTTTTCCTCTTCTTCCTGCTGATGCCTCAATTGCGAACCACTTTTTCTCCTTGAAGACAAATGTATTAGTTTCAGTATCTTATAAAAACTTGTCTGGGTTCTTTACAATGTTTGCATCCTGGCACACAGCAACATTTAGGCATGTTTAAGTTTTCTGTTGTGAAGAGGAGGCACCTTCATGCAATAGGCCTACAGTCATTGGAAGTCAAAGTATTTTTGACCCCATCAAGGAACTGTTTGCAGTGCACTGTAATTATGGGAACCATGACAACATTCACGTACAGTAGGTCAGAACCCTCAAGAGCATAAGATATTAAGGCCTGGCCTTAACGATGGAAGGCTATGCCTCACATTCAATGATTATTGCTGAGCAAGGAATTCTCCTATGTGTGTATGGTATGAATAATTTGTTATGGTCTGCGATGCTGATGATGGCTCTAGTGTGACATCTAGTGGCAGAAAGTCATATAGACATACTTTAAGCACTGTCAGCATTGTCAGTATCTTGCAGTAGTGGCCTATTTATCATAACAAACATGAAGTTACACTAAGAACAACTAGGCCTACACATTTACAATTTTGAATGTGAATACTAAACACACAAATTTTCCTGGAGGGCAGACGCCTTTAAATGCATTGGGAATTCATGCACAATGTGTAATAGTATACTGTAGTAGCCTAATTATTTGTAGGCATATGAGCATCTTATATTCGTATATTTCATATTATATTATATAACATATTTTTTGAACAATTCATGTGGCTGTTACCAGCCACATAACCTAGCTAGCATATAACCAATTAAGCAAAGGCTTTGGCTACTTAAAAAAAATGCTTATTTGTGTCATGCTCATTATGAGCTTATGATAATAATATAGGCCGCCACATTATACAATAACATCCATAGCATACAGTACATACAGTAGCCTAGTCTATAATAATGCAGGCCTATTTATAATATTCAGTAATAATGTTTTATCTACACATTTAAAAGGCTATGCTAGCTATTTCCTACCAAATATAGTGCATTCAAGAAAGAGCGACACTTTCCAAACGAGCGACCCCATAGCGCCCTCTATTGGCCAAATTACTTGTCAGATGATACCTTTTAAACATTTTGCGTGTGTGTCATTTCTCATATTGCTTTGCGTTAGCTGTCCTTCCTGCCCGTGTGGCGTGAAACCCAATGCCTTTGAAATCACCTACACCGACTTCCTGTGCGTGCGCCGAGCCCTACAACACCGGGATGACATCCGTGCGCGTCAAGGAGGAGTCTCGTTCGTTTCTAGTAGCTGGCCACCGCCTTCTATTTGCCTCCCGTTCCCTCTCCCCCACCCCCCACCCCCTTCCACTGCCACTGCAGAAGCCCGGTGCCTGGATACATGAAGAAATCCCCGTGCACGGCATCTCCCGCGCAACGATGGGCCGCAAGCTATTTACTGCGTTAATGTGTTGATATAATTATATTTCAAATATCAAATATGAATCATGCATTTGATATTTCTGGCAAATTTGCTCGTGAGCATCCTTTCGCCTCTGCTTCATCCATCAATAGCGTCAATTGGTATGTATTGCATCGCAAATCTTGACCATATCCATTTCATCTAATTTACCCACTGACATATTTTTCTATATTTTATTCAGTGCTCTGTTAAATACTACTTGAGCTGCATTCGGATGTAGGCTATTTAAACAAAGTGTTGTTATGTCACTAAGGAGAATTGTGAGAGGAATGTTTAAAATGCTGAGTCCTTAAAGTGACGGTGCGTGGGGCATCAGGATACAGCGTCTTTTATGCAGCTTATAATAAATATTGCACTGCATTTAGTATGATTAGCCTATAGCTAAATGTAAAGTCACTGCAGTGCCATCTTCAGTGCTTTATTGTTGTCTAAACTGGCCTATTCTGTTCTGATCTATTCTAAATGAATCTATGCTTAAAACGACTAGAATAAGATACCTTTTATATTTTCATAGAGTATGTTAAAACAGTACAACATGTTACCAACATTGAAATCCCGCCGGATTCCGCTTCCTTCAGAATAGTCAGTTAGCCTACACCCTGACGTGAGGATTTGACAGCTTGCCCCTCGTCCATGTGGCTCCTGGCAGGCACTCCTGTTTGTTCATGTGTTCACGGGTGATGGGAATTCTCTTGCAGCATCTCAAGATACCGAGAACGGAGTTGAGAGGGATGCGGTGGCAGCACACTCTGAGCAACAGGCAACTGCAGCACCTGCCCCAGACAACACAACACGCCATGCGGTACAGCACGTGATCACATACCCATCCCGGTTGGTTTACTACATTAACGAGGACTCGGAGAGTACCTACCATGACCTGGACACGCGGGCGAGGAATCAAGGGATGCAGGACCCGGTAAGGCAGCTCAGATGTGTCACACGTTACACCGACACAGGAGCTTTTAATTCTGTGGTATTCTTAAAGCGTGTGGATATCAGCTCAGGAGTTTTGAGTTATGTTGGCTAATCAGAGAGCTCTTGCATGGCATTGGGGTGAAGAGTTTCTGCGCTGAGGTCAGCCAACTAAACAGGCTTACGCAAAAGCACCAATCATAATGACACTGCCAGTTAGTCCCGTGCTAAATAGTGTAACAAAGCTGACATACTGTATGGAGTCAGGAAGGTGGCAATCATGTGGTGTCTGGTCAACCAAATACCCACTGCCATCTGAAAAGCACTTGGGTTTGAGCCCTTACAGTACATGGCCTACCTAGCTGTATGCATCTTCCAGCCAGATAGCTAATCCCAACCTGCTGCTTACAGTAACAGTTGTTATTGTACTCTGTAAGTCACTTTGGATAAAAGCTAAATGACCTAAAATGCCACTTGGGAATTGTAAGTGGCTAGCTCATTCAGTCTGCTGCAAGTCAGCTATCACAGACACAGTGAAAATAATTTGACCATTGAAGAACTACACATCATATTAAAATGTGTGGAAGAAATGTCTGTGAATGTTTGGAACGTAAGGTCATGTAAAATACAATGCATCATTTTTTTTTTCTCTTTAGGCTGTTCACCTTTCCCAGGTCAGCTTCCAGTTAGAGGCCTTTGGTTCCAGATTTGTTCTGGATCTAACATTAAACAAGTAAGTACAACCGCTTTTACACAGTGTTGGTTTTAATAGAATGCATGACTGTGGTAGTCGAAACTCCGACGGCCCGCCCGCGGGCCATTCACCATCTTGGTTGGGGAATTTGTGTTGTTGACATGTTTAACTTAAAAGTTGTTCTTCATAATAAACCATCAACATATTGCTTGTAGTTGATGGATTGGTCTCTAGTTTGAAGAGAAAATGTGATCATTCTATGACTCTCATCAGTCTGGAATAGCACGTGAACCTCAGTGTTTACTGAGGTTAAAATGGTAATGGAGTCTATATTCCTACATTGTCTTAGCATGATCACTTTTGTTATCTTTGGCTAAGAAAATGGCAAAAGTGGCAATTTGTAGGTGCCTGTGAGTTGTGGATGAGTTTGTTTACTATAAAATGGGGAGCCTGGTAAAGAGCTACACCAGTCCAATTTGAGTGTCATCTCTCCTACAGTAGTGTATGCTGGTAGGTATTTGACAGGACATCGCAGTAGTTATACTTGTAATCAAATGGTTAAAGAGTCTTTTTTTGATCCAAACAAGCCCATATCTTAACTAACTGTAAAATGTACAAATGTACAAAAGTGGTAAACACCTGTTCTTCTGGTGGTCATATGGATAGGGGAATTATTCTAGGCTCCAGTGGAGAGGAAATGCTAAGGGCAGTGTGTAATGGCTTTAAAATGCGAATTGATATTTGCATATAAGGTCACGGCGATAACATGTCCTTTATATAAAAGAAATACCATAGTTTATAGAAACTCTGTGGCAGCTGCAGATCCTCTCTTACAGATAATAAACAACGGATAAGACAATTACAGTAAAATGGAGACTACCTCACCATTGTGTTAAACCCAGCTTAGGGTATAATGTGCTGATTTCATTGTGTCAGGAAATGTGGTTCCCATTCGTATATTGTGATATCTTCCAGCAGTTTGGATGAGCACATACTGTGCACAGACAGACACAGATAGTCAGGCAGGCAGGCAGACAGACAGACAGGCAGACTGACAGACAGACAGACAGACTGACAGGCAGACAGACAGGCAGACAGACAGACTGACAGGCAGACAGACAGACAGACAGGCAGACAGACAGGTAGACAGACAGGCAGACAGACTGAAACACACACACATTCACAGTCACACTGTGCTGTGTGTTTGCTCTGTAAGATGCGCTCATAGCTTACTTTGCTGTGCATTGTGTGTGTGGGTTTGAATCCTGCTCAGTGATGTAGCTGCCACAGTGCACATCTAAATATAGAGAGGTGTCTAACCTGCCAATGGGCATTACTTTACCTTCTCTTCCTTCCTCACTCTACCTGGAACAACAAACCTGGAGTGGAATTAATACATCTACTCTTCACCATGTGTGTGTGTGTGTGTGTGCGTGTGCATGCGCGCGCGCGCTCATGTGTGTGTTTGCACAAATAAGCATTGTGGTTTCTCCACTAGATTATGAGCAGGATAATGGGCAGGATACCCATTAAACACACTGTTCTGTACACTTTAGTTTCAAAGCTCTCTCACACACACACACACACACGCAAACACACACCACAAACACACAGACACACACGCACACGCACACACACACGCACACACACACACACACGCACACGCAGGCACATACACGCATACATAGTGTGTGCATATGAGTATAAGTGTATATGTAGTGTACTCATGTATACGCTGTAACCCATTCTGCTTTTCCAGCCTCCTCTGTCGAGCTAAAAATAGCCCTGTCTCAATGTCTCACACACACATTGTTCAGGTGCTTTGGTCCTCCCACATCTGTGCTCCTGCTGCACACTTCCCTGAGCATCCCTGAGAGATGTCACGGTATTTTGTCCCGGACAGACGGCATCAGGAACATGTTCCTTTATGCCGGGAAAATGCCAAACGTTCATATGTAGGAGCCTAGGAGGAATGTATTTGAATTACAGTACAAGGTTACACACAAAAGCGCCAGTGTGGCAAAAAAACCAAACAACAAAGTCTCTTGAAGCCTAGTGTCAGCTAACAGATTGAGTGTGTGAGTTGGTGAGACATGCTGACTCAGATGGTGGGAGCTAGAGGACAGCTGTGTTCAAGGTGAACACAGGCCCTTACTAACGTTTAACGCGTTACCCTTTGGGTGTTACAGCAGCCCATGTGTTATCTGCGGCCTGTACATTGTAACACGATACAATATACGGTATACTGTACAGTATTTAGTTGCACTGAGAAATGCAATTCTTGTTTGTGTAAGGAATGTGTTTATTAATGACTTGTGATTCATGGGTGCCTTTATCGTATAGCAAGGCGTAGCAATGGCAAAAGTACATTTTAATCATCATTCGTGGATTCAAAGAGTGACCTTCCTGCCTAAATACGAGCCTACAATGCAATGACAAATGTGTAGTTCCACAACCTAATAGCTACTGTATAGTATGCTCCCTTGTCGCTCTTCCTCAATTAAATGATAATGCCAGCTTTGTATAAAATCCAATGTAATATTTTGTATAGCCACTGGCATTTCTTATTCTTAAAGGTGGAGTCATTGATTGTAAGCTATACACTTTTTGTCTCATTCAGCTAATATCTCATCACAGGGTCCGCTAGCTGTCTGCTGTGTGTGACAAAATAATCCAGTGTTTCTAACATCCCTGGCTCTGTAAATTGGAACACAAGCACCACATAACACTATCTTGACCTTGGTGATCAGCGTGTCCAGTGTGTGGGGCGGAGCTTCTGAGGGAGCATCCTATGGCATTGGGGCGAGAGGTGTTTGTTTTTGTTGTGTTCAAATATGAACAAACTTTCTCCAGAATTACCTTGAACCAGCCTTAGGCAAGCATATTTTGTGGAAAACTCTTTGTGACATGCTGTTGAGCCAAATGGCTGAACAATATATGTTTCCTGTTATGCTTTCTTTATCCTGTTTGTAATGAATGTTCTTATTTTGGAGCTAAGCATGCAGTAAACAGCACCAGCATAAACAATGGAATAAACAAGGAAGCGCCTTAATGTACTGGTTGCCATAACATTACAATCTCTCCCTTAACTAAATGCTCTCTTTCTGTTTTCCAGTGACTTGTTATCTTCAGATTATGTTGATATCCACTTTGAGGGTGGAAAACCTGTCCTGACAAAGGTAACTTGCCCACAAGACGTGACTAAGTAGCAACAGTTTATGTTCCCATGCCCTAGCTACATATGGCGGAGGCTAATTGGTTCCCTGTGGAAGCTACACGTCATGTCCTGGGTCTGTTATTTGGTCTCCCTGTATTTCACGGACATAGGTTAGTCAGCAAAAGCAACAAGCATATAGCTTAAGCCATGGCCGATGAAAATGCTCTGCAGCTGTGAGAGATGCTCATCTGTTTCATTTTGAAAGATTGAGAAAACAAAAAAGGCCACGTCTATATATGTTATTATAGTAGGCTATATTTATTACGCATGTATTAGCGGAGATAGTATTTGCATCACTACTCTAATGTGTTGTCGCGTCAAACTGCAGGTGTAAGTACAGATTTTTCCAGAAAATCTCTTCAACTGAACACAAGCACAGATGCACAGACAAGACAGACCAACATAGTAGGTGGGCATATTGATAGGAGGAGAGAGGGAGAGAGGGAGAGAACGGGAGCAGTGCTAGCGAAGAGAGTCGCCACTTGCTGATTCAGGCAGAAGGCTGGGCCCACTGTAGCTGATTCAGCAGGGCTGCGCTCCCCTGCAGCCTTCTGCTGGAAACCCACGTCACATGACAGGGGTGCAATAGCACTCTGCAGTAGCATTGCAGAGTAGGGCGGCTGGGGCGAGAGAGAGAGAGAGCGAGAGAGAGAGAGAGAGAGAGAGAGTGAATGTCCTCTGCTCACCCTATAGATTTGACAGCAGAGTCACAGATGGAGGCATGGAGCCATTCTCGGTGTCTTATTAAGGATCAGACCTGCAGAAAAGCACTTTGAGCATGTAGAGCTGGGATACTGTTACATTGGCTGTTGTATTCACAGAAACAATAGCACAACCAGCCAGGGTATGCTTTGACACTGTATATGTCTTCTCTCAGGGCGGGGAACACTGTTACTACCACGGCCAGCTGCGGGGGAACGATGAGTCTCACGCGGCCATATCTACCTGCAACGGGCTGCAGTAAGTCAATTGAGCGGCTCTGCATGTCGTGCTCAGAATAACTACACTCATCTATGCTGCTTCGCTCCCATTGACTTAGTATTGACAAGCCTTTCCCACTGTTCCCCATTTTCTCCTCCTATTCCGCTTCACAGTGGAATGTTTGATGATGGCGTCTACGTCTATGTAATTGAGCCCCTACAACAGACTCACTCAATCGTAAGTCATTCCTTTCTTCGAGGGCTAGAATGTATGTGACGTGTAGGCTATTCTGTGCGTTGTTGCTTGGGCAGCACCCCTAATGCCTCACACACAACTCTGGCACTGTTCGTTTTTTACGGTTTAAGGTATAGTCAGCGATTCTACGCTAAAATGCTTTTTGTCAAAATTCTGCAAATATCACGGTTTGCATCTGTGAGTCCACAGAACAGTGTGGTGTTTCTACTGGTGTTTCTACACAGCCCTGGCTATGTAAATGGGAACACAACACAACAATGTCCTAGCCTTCCCAATGCATTTCCAATGGGGTGGAGTTTATGAGGGATCACTCTATGGCAGGCCTATTCAGTTGGCGGGCCAAATGCGGGCCAAATGCGGGCCACCAACTGTCCTATAAGTATAATACTGATATTGAACTAATGTATAGTATAATGCCCCCACGAGGGTATTATACTATACATTAGTTCAATATACTGTATAACCTCTATAAGAATCAATTCAATATATTACTGTAAATTAGTTACTATTAACTGTTCTACAGCCAAGACATCATGACATAGCCTGTTTGTAAATGTAATGAAGTAGTCCAGACTTAATAATCCAGAGTGAAAAGTCCACGTGTGCACATAGCTCACGTGAAGCCATACTTGTAGGCATACCTGGAATTAGGTGCCAATAGTCTACCCAACTTTATTTGTTTTGTTTGTGTTTTGTCTTTACTTTGGCTAACAAATGTAATTTCAGTTGTAGAACACTGCATTGCCAACTGGACGCATGTGGGCGTGACTGCTATTTTGGTGTGCAAAAGCCTGTATGCCAGAGAGACTTCGCCATTGACTTGACACATTGAACATTAACCAAGCTGCAGGGTGGATGCTCTTGTTCCAGATAACACAGAAATAATTGCAGAGAATATTGGACCCACCTACAGTTTTTCTTGTTAAAATCTGGCCCACTTGAATTTGTATTTGAATAGCCCTGCTCTATGGCCTTGAAGAGAGAGGTTACATGTTTTTTCTCTTTTTTTTACATTTGTTTTAACAGTTTATTGTGTTTTACAGAAACATATACAAATAAGTTAAATATAAAAAGACACACTAATTAGAAAAACCATTGAGAACAAGTTATAGTTAATATAGTTGAAATTATTAACAATGGAATACAGATATTTAAATAACATGTATATAATACAGTGTTTTTGTTTTAATACAACAAGCAACTTGTTGTATTGAGGCAATACAACAAGCTCTCTCCAGAATGACTGACTATAATTTTAAGCCACCGCTGTCGGTTTTGTTTATCAATGAGGGTATCCTGTCTTACACAATGATCTCTCTGTTAATGACAGAAGGCTAGTCCACACATTTGATAATCGAGCGTGCCTGGCTTTGGTAAATTGGCAGGTCTGTGACTATTCTGAGCTTCACAACCAAATGCTCGAAATACTTAAATGTGATATTTGCTGAGCAAGGCATTTTCCAATGCCTTTAGACCTCAAAGGGCTGCAGCTGATAGAATGAGAATAAATCTCATTGACAGAATCGTTTCACTTCAGTTAATTTCTTAAGAATGGTCACAGCCATACTTATTTTCCTTGTAATAGCCATCTGATTGTAACGAGTTTAGTTTTTTTTGTATGTCTTTTAAAGGAAAAGGTTCATTTAATATTTGCAGTTATCCTGTCATTTTATTTGTACCATACATATTTGGCACATACAGTAGTTACCAGTAAAAGTATTGTAAAAGCAAAGCAGATTGTATTTGTTATACACTGAAGCCTATTGAGGTAAGGTCAAAAGATGTACATCTACTGGTATTTTCATGTGTCAAACATACATACATTTTTGTACAAGACCACACCATTTTTAGTTGAGTAAACATATTGAAACATGGGAGTGAGATGTTTTACTGGTGTGTCCTGTTACATTGATTGGTTAAATAGTTCTGAATGTCTCTGGGTTTTATCCATTGGGCTTGTGTGTGTGAAGACCGCATTTGTGTTAGAGAGAGAGCTGCCATTTTGAAGCTTAGAAAAGAGGAAATCTAAAGTAAATGTATTTAAGTTATTAGATGAAAATACCAGGAAATAAAAGCAGAAATGTGAGTCTGTTGCCTCATGTACATCTTTTGATATCTAACGCTAATGTCTTCAGTGTAGTAAAAACAAAGGAATTAGCCTTGCTGTTCCAGTACTTTGGTGGGGGACTGCATTTGCAGGTCGCGTTTGCATTTTAAATGAAGCTCGTTCAGCCGTGTTTTATTACCTCACTAATCAGTTTGCACAATAAGAAGTCAGCGCCACCATTAGTCTCACTTCCATTACAAGACATTGTTCTCTGTACCTCGGGCCCCACTCCAGACATCATTCTGACCCCCTCCCTCCCTTCCCTTCCTTCCTGACCCGCCAATCCGTCCAGGATACAGCAGCCAGGCCTCACACGCTGCGCAGGACACCCACCCTTCAGTGGAACACTGACTTCCAGGCACAGGGTAAGAGCATGAGCCCCTGCCAGCCATCTTGCATGACCTCCTTCACCAGAGGTGTGGCCTGGCACCGTTGCTCAGGGTGACGGCGTGTTTACTCTCTGTCATGACTCCACCCTGTGTCTGTCGGCAAAACAGCCCGCATAAGAGTCTCTACATAGGTCAGATGGTCATGGCAATGTTAGCAAAACACTGGTTTAAGGCGGTGTATATGTAGTACATGCTTCTGTTGTTTCAGGATACGGTGCGTACGGTGC
This sequence comes from Typhlichthys eigenmanni, assembly GCA_027564635.1. Classification (NCBI taxonomy): domain Eukaryota; kingdom Metazoa; phylum Chordata; class Actinopteri; order Percopsiformes; family Amblyopsidae; genus Typhlichthys; species Typhlichthys eigenmanni. The sequence continues at coordinate 14,760 of JAODUK010067497.1, forward strand.
CTAGTCATTGAGAACTGTTGTGAAGGATGTAACAATTACACTAGGTACAGGTTACTTCAGCCCACCTTATAATTACATGAACAGGCTCCTGTTGTTTTCATCTATGATGTCCCTAACCATATATGGTATTTGGTATGGTATGTGCACATTCTTTGTTTTAGCTTTAGTTTAGTTTAGTTGTTCTTTAATGTTGTCCAAAAAAACAACAGTTAGTCAGGGCAGACATTTGAAGATCTTGGTGCGCAGTGATAAATATTAATATATTTGCTTGGATTGCTTGGATCATTCTTGGCATGTCTCACCCTTGGGATACAGAGAAATAACCTTGTTTCTGTTCCTGGCACATGCGGTGGAATGCATTCCCACGTGGACCAGCCAACACCTAAGTGCATAGCACACAGGCTGTGTTGCAGAAGGTGTTCCTGGCAATGTGGCACTGCTTTGCTGACTGTGTTTCTCCACAGAGGTGAAGGAGCAGCTGATCCCGGAGCTGGATGACATGTCCTGGCTGAGGCGCAGGAAAAAGCGAGCTGTACGTTTCTGTCCTTACCCTTCTCTAATGCAATGGGCGGTGGTTTATAGTTTGCACTCGCTCCCACCCTTCGCCCCCAATGGGACTTTCCAAAATGTGAATCACTACATGTAATAGCATAACAGTATTTAAAATATAGCATCTTGCAACCTTCCCTAAACATCCGTAAGTGAAGCAATCTGTCTGGTTACGAATGGTCTTCAGTAACCTTACCATATTCTCAGAGTGTGGTTATGTTTAATTGTAGGTCTATATTTTAATTTTTATTGTATATTTAAGATCAATACATTTAGTGTAATTCATTAGAAATGACATAAACATACGTCAGCCATCAGTGAATCAAATGCTCTATGAGAATATCTGCTCTGTACTGTATGTACTGTATGTAATTGAGATTTTAACAGCCGCCTGAAACCTCTGGACCAATCAGGGTCTATTTCTCTTGATTTGACCAGCGAATCGATTTTGCCTGTCAGTCACATGAATGCGCACACACAGCTACGCAGGTTTGTCAATGGCGTGTTGTGTTGCAATGGCAGACCAACTGGCTCCAGATGGCGTGAGCAGAGGGGAGGGGGCTGGTTTATTAGGTTGTTGATTTTCTCTCTTGTTCTTTGGACAGTATAAAGCATCATTCATTATTCACCATCACGCTACATAATGGTGAACTAAAGCTTCATATCAGCCATTTTGTTTTACAGATGCCTCGCAATGTTTTTGAGGAGATGAAGTATTTGGAGATCATGATTGTCAGTGACCATAGCATGGTATGTGTTCTCAACAACAACAGGAATTGCCTGCGGCCTGTGATGACTCACTTTATACATGTTAAACTGAGAAATGTGTTGCCCAGCCCTGTAGATCCCACAGCTTTCTATTTTTTCACTTGCCCAGCAGAGGGAGTAAAACGTAAACATAAACTATTGACTTATGCACCATAAAATCACTGTGGTGTATACATATGTTTTTCTTCTTTTCATTCCTGCAGTATAAACGTCACAAAACCAAACAGCATACACGGAATTTTGCCAAGTCTGTGGTTAACCTCGTCGATGCTGTGAGTAACTTCATGTATTCCCATTTGAAAGGCGTCTTGTATATTTTCCATGTTCCATGTTCACTCCTCTCCGTGGAAGAGAAGACAAGCAAATGTTTGGGTTCTCCTGCTGTGACATTTGGTTGTGATTGTCAGTCGACAGAGGACTCACTGATACAGCTACACCATTCAAGATAGCTATGGTTTAGATTGCTAAGCATGGGACCACCGTTACTACAGTAGGAACATATCTGTGCAGGCTTCAGCCTTCAAAACAATGAAAATACAGTTATTCCCCCCTAGAGGCAACACTGAGTAGTGCAACAAAACATTGCATGTCACTAGGGAAAACATCTTGAACCCTGACGTGTGTCCGTCTGAGTCTTTATTGCTGTGTCCTGAGCAATAACACTCCTCTTGTTTCCCCCTACTCCCATTGTACTACTGTATGTTCCCTTGTCGGTCTGCTCAGGAAGTACAGATTGTAACTCACACCCAGTGTTCGCTCTCTCTCTCTCTCTCTCTCTCTCTCTCTCTCCCCCTCTCTCTCTCTCTCTCCCTC